>PVHP010004772.1:45152-69392 GCA_004024765.1 Zapus hudsonius | reverse complement strand
TCTGTGTGTGTTTTCTCTCTCTCTCTCTCTCTCTCTCTCTCTCTCTCTCTCTCTCTCTCTCTCTCTCTCTCTCTCTCTCTCTCTCCCTGTCTGTTTGTATATATGTCCCATTAAAACTAGTTTCTCAGTGTTAGTATTCTTTCGTTGTTGTTGTTCGCTTGTGTGTATGTAAGTGTATAAAGTGGAGTGTGGGGTGTATGTGTGTGTCATGTGGCCATGTGGTGCCCCATGAAGTGCCCCATGCGGTGCCTCCTGCAGTGCCTGCAACCTGGTGAGCTGGCCTGCAGGCGCCAAAGAGGAACATCTGGTGTCCAACGCCTTCACCCTTTTGTCCTGCACTTATTTGAGCCACAGTCTCTGACTGATTGCTCAGCCTGCCATCTCCCTCCATTCCCCAATCTCTGCAAGCTGCTGTGATTCTCGGGGCTCTGCTTTCCCGTGGGGCCTGGACTCTAGGCGCACATGGTCACACCCAGCTGCTTACATGGATTCTGGAGAAAAACCCTGTCAGTCTCTGTCCCTTACACTGAAGCAAGAAGCACACTTAACCGCTGAGCCAGCCCTCCATCCCAAGCCTACTGATAAATGGTCAACGTTCATTAAAAACAACCGTAAAAAACTCTCACCCAAAGTATTTAAAATGGCTGAGTTGGAGATGATGTACTATAACTTCCTTACAATAGAGAAAACAAGTTACGGGTATCAATATTTTTTCAATATCTCAGTTCAGTGAACATGTGACTACTGATGCAGATGGTTTAATGTTATTTCTTCAAAATGTAAAACAAAATAGTTTGTGGATATATAAATAGAGAGCAGAAAATAATAAAGTGTTCACAGAAATTGCAGTCAAATTCACTACAATGTTTTCTTCTAGATAGGAATAGAATAGAATTGGTGCAGAGTTCAGAAGATTTTAAATATGAAATGGGAAATTAAAATAAAACTGGCTACTTCTTGTGCAATTCATAACCCCCTACATCATGGACTGATCCAGTATGCCAACTGAGGAGGGTCCCCAATGGGTTGGGGACAGAGAAGAGGGAAATGAGGGTATCATCTCAAGATTTGCTTACAATGTATCTAATTATTGATAATAAAAATATTTAATTTAAAAATAATAGTTAAAAAAGAACAAGAACTAGACAAGACATAATAGAATATTAACCATTGACAATTCAGGCTGGTAGGTACAAAGGGAATCATTGTGTTCTCTCTCACGTACATAAGTATCATCAAAACACCACACTGCCGAGTGTACAAGTCATGAACACTGAGTAAAAAGGTAGTAAAAGTGTTTAGGAAAATGTAAATATCATGAGATATATGCACAGGTATAAACTTCTAAATGTAGTTCAAGCTCTAAAATTTACACTCAACACAAGAAATCTCAAGGAAGCAGGAAAGTACCTGTCCTCCCTTTGGAACGGCCTGGCCCATATGAGGTCACAGCCACTGACTCAAATCTTCCATCTCTTCCCATTCATCTGGTTCAGAAGAGTTAAAAATGCTTACCTGCTACACTTGGGGTTTCACCGAAGCACCTTAACACACAAAAGGTGGGATGATGGCCTCTAGGGAAATAGCCTAGAACAGGAGTTCTGTATGATTTGTCACAGGTTGTTAATCAAAAATGGTCCATGGCCAAAAGCTTTCTGCAACCTGCCAACCTCCAGTTTCACTTCAGAACTCAGTGATAAAAATCATGTTGTTTGTGCATGGCTTTTCATTTCTTCTGGTGTTACCAGAGCCCCGATCTGATTTGGGGGAGCACCATTCATTCACACAGTGAGTATGGCCTTCAGCCTTAGTCATGGAAGACCTTTCTGCTTGGGGAAGGTACCTTTACTTATCCCACTGAAAGTCCTACAAACCGAAGCAGACCTGAAGCCATCCTGGGAACACTCCACAGAGAGAGCACCTGACTTCCACTCACCCCAGGACGGTGCATACAGCATGTAAATCAGACATTTCCTGCAGTCCTCTTGCCACATTGACTGATCAGGGTTTTCCAAAGACAAATGGAGACCAATTAAGCCATCAAAGAAGACAACAAACTCAGAAATGCAAAGGCACGAGTTCCAATGATGCCACTTAAAACCTTGGTCCATGCTGCGAAGATTTTGCCACCTGGAACTCTCACTTTCCTCGTTGCTTTAAACACGTTAGTGTCTGGATTTGGTTAAATTTTAAACTAAAAGATGCTCAAATTAACTATCGCTCAATGTTGTCCTACTCTATTTATTCCGATTGATGATGGGAAGGCCATTGTTACCTGTCAGCTCCATCCTTGGACTGTCTTCTAGAAAGTTATTTCTGCCAGGTGTGGTGGCGCATGCCTTTAGTCCCAGCACTTGGGAGGCAGAGGATCACCATGAGCTCCAGGCCACCCTGAGACTACATAGTATATTCCAGCTCAGCCTGGACTAGAGCAAAACAAAACAAAGCAAAACAAAAGTTACTTCTGCTTCTTGAATCCTACTGTTCCCTGTTTTGTCTTCAGAGGGAATCTAGACTGATTTAAGTATTTGAGTATTATTCCACTTTCTTCCTAACCTCGCCCATTCCCTGCTCAGTTTCTTGTGTACTGAAACTTCAAAGCTAAACCTTAAGCTTATTTTTTATCACAAAACAATGTTAATCTGGGCATACCAAAATGACTCTTTTTTCTTATTTTCACATAATTGTTAGAATTAAAATTGAATCATCATTTAGTGTCTGTATACAAGCCAAACTTTTCCTTCCTCTCCCTTTTAAAGCTGATTTCAAAAATGTTAACACTTGAATGGGGTGATTAATACACTCCATTCATATAGTGAGCATGAGCCCTTGCATCCCAGAGCAATACAGAGGCAGAAAACCGACTCAATTCATTTTTCACACAATGGGAACAGATGCTGAGTGTCTCATAAACATCTAGGGCAAGGCAAGAAAGAAGTCACAAAGAAAACTGTCTTCCAGCAGGCATTATGAGCTCCCAGATCCTTTAAAAATAACCTTAGAGAGAACTAAAGCTGGTGACTTCTGAAGAAGTTCCACTATGAGTTTTAGAGAAGAAACTTTCCCCGGGTCACGAAGCGATGACAATAGGACTTCGGATCCTGTGTTCCCAACGTCACTCACAGCCCATGATAAACTCCCGGTAAGTCTTCAGCTGATAATGCACTCCCTGGGTCTAGAGGAAGGGGAATCCACAACCTTGTGTTCCAAAAAGTAGAAAAAAAAGGCTAAGAAGTAGAAATGATAGTTGAATTTTGAGTGCAGCCAATAGCTGAGATTTAGACAGGAACTCTCTCTCCATTCTGAATGAATTCCTCCTGTAAACAGTAAGATACATATGCTGAGATTCTACGAGCCAATGGGAATTTTGGAAGAATGAATGTGATGGTTGATTTCTATTGAGAACTTGATCAGATTAGGAATCAAGTAGTAGACATGCCTCTTGGGCAGGTCTGTGAGATCATTTCCAGGAAGGAAGGATTGATGGAATTATACAACCTTCTCCAAGAGTAGGCTCTCCTTCAGGTGGTGGACTACATATAAAGAAGGTCCAAGAGAGCATAAGGCCTTTGCCTGGCCACCCTTGCTACTTGCTTGTCTGTCCTTCACAGACAGCAGAACTCAGTTTAATCACCCTTCCAATATGGACTGAAGACCATCACTCTCCAGGAATCTTCCGGGCCCTTAGTGCCAGATTGGAACTGATGAGGTACCCAACCTCATAGACTGCACAGCCGATGTCCTGAACCTAATCTAATCAACCTCCTTCATAATACGTGTTCATTGTATCAGTTTTCTTCCTCTAGGGAACCCTGACTACTACAGTCCAGTGGTTCAAGTCGTCATATAGATATATATTCACCAAATGTTTGGAATGCATTCCTATAGGCATGACAGGACCCCTCTTCTCTCCAAGCATTCATAGACAGTTTACTGTAGCTGAAAGAAGGATCTTACCAGGTCCACCCTGCCCTACATGGACACATGGACAGTTGACACCTACTTGGGAGACAGACATTTTCTTCTGCAGGGTCACCACCCTTAAGTTGTCTGTGTTAATGTAAGCAAGCCCAGTTAAATTCATTGGTCCACCAAGTCACACTTTCTTTGTATCTAAGAAAGTGAGAAAAATCTGTGTTTGTGTCTTCTCAGGAATTGAAAACCTCACACAACACCAGGCATTTTTGACTACTGTAGCTGAGGCACAGTGTGGAGTGTGTTGTGTATGTCGTGAAGGAAGAAGGTATGGAGGTGGGGGAATCAGAGAGTGCTGGCTCCAAAGACGTGTAAAGTAATAAAAAATGTGTGTGTTCTAGCTTGTCCTCACTAGGGAAGTCATGGGGGCTCTCTTGTTAAGAACACTGGTGTTGGTAAATATTATGTCTGAATGAAAAGTTAAGTTTCTGTAAGAGCTGACATGTGCTTTTATGTAATGTTTTCTCATTTTTTTCAAACACTGCTCATCCTTTAAACTTTATCCCAATTCTCTGCTTGTTTGCAAAGCTTTATTTGAAAGATCTTCTACAAATACTATCCTTTATTGGTGTGTGTGTGTGTGTGTGTGTGTGTGTCTGTGTATGTGGTTGTATGCATGTGGGTGAATGTGTGGGGGGATGCTCACACCTATGTTCATGATGTTATGGAGGTCATAGGTTGACATGCAATGTCCTCAGTCACTCTCCAGTTTAGTTCTTCCTTTGAGAGAATCTCACTGAAACCAGAGCTCTTAGATTCGCTGGCCAGAGAAATCTAGAGACACTCACCCCTTCCTCTGCCTCCAAGCCATAGGATGAAGCTTGACTACCACCATTCCTAGCATTTTCCATGGGTTCCTGGGATCTGAACTCAAGTCCTCTTGCTTGCGTGTCCAACACTTTGTCCACGGAGCCAGATTCCCAGCCCAGTACTCTCCATTCTGTGAGCCCTTCTAATTATTACTGGACTATTTATGGATGCTTAGCTTCAGGGTCCCATCAAAGTTAAATGGTAGGTTAAATGCTAGGTTAGAGCTTTTTGGTCCCAACTAGATTGAGCCTTGACCAGGAAACATCTTATATATACTTCACCTCTTACAACATCACCATTTAACAGAGCCATGAACCTCAAAGGTAATAAGTCATAAATGCCACTTCTCTGGAAGGTTCCAAGGCCATCCAGGTCCACCTCAGAGATGTCTTCACTGTGGCCACTTCTTCCAGTCATGACTGGGTGTCATGGTTTGATCCAGGTGTCCCCCACAAACAAATGAGTGTGTTCTGGGTAATCGATCCTCAGCTGATGGCAATTTGGGTTTTACAACCTCAATGAAGCTGTGTTGTTGGGGGCGTGCTTTTGGGGGTTATAAGCCAGCTTCCCCTTGCCAGTGTTTGGCACACCTTCCTGCCATTGTTTGCAGTGCTGTGGCAGAGCTGATGTCCACCCCTCTGCTCATGCCATTGTTTTCTCTGCCAGGATGGAGTCTCCCCTTGAGTCTGTAAGCCAAATAAACCCATTCCTCCACAAGCCACTTTTGCTGGGGTTCTTTCTGTGCAGCAACTAGGAAGCTGACTGCAACACTGGGATATTAGAAAAAGAACCCTAAGGTTACCCTTGTTGGGGCAATGTTCACAGTACACCTATTTCATCCATGACTATCCTGGAGGAAGTGTGTAGAGAAATGAAATTTGGTGATAAGAAACAATTAAGAAGAATAATTAGTCAAAGTCATAGTAAGATTATAAACCATAAATCACAATGCAAGACACAGAAGAATGCTGTTTTAAGCCAATGGAAGGGGAATGTTTGAAAACGGATCAGTTCACCAATCAACTTACCTAAAAATGTAAGAGGTTATGATCATTGGTCCATGTAGAGGGTACAAGAGAATTTTCACTGAATGTGTAGAGGTCCATGTCTTAGAGAAGATATACTTAGTGGCTCAGTCAATTCTATAAGTGATGGCCTGAGTAGATGAGGAAGAAGAGGACTAAACTTTAATTATCTTTACAAAGCTTCTAGCAAGCAAGCTTTGGACATGTACATCAAATATGTATTTTTCACATTTCAATGATATATGACTTTTAACCATAAAAATGAAATAAAGGGGCTGAGGAGATCATTCAGTAGTTAAAGGCACTTGCTTGCAAAGCTTTCTGGCCAGGGTTAAATTCCACAGTACCCACAAAAGCCAGATACATAAAAATAGCTCATGCATCTGGAGTTCCTTCACAATGGCAAGAGGTCTTGGCACATCTATTCTCTATCGTTGTTATTCTCTCTCTCTTTCTCTCTGTCTCTCTTGCAAATAAAAAATGAAAGAACGGGTTTATCATACCTATTTATATTGCATCAGAACTATTCTGCCTGGAAAGTCTTTTCCTCAGACAAGCAAGTTTGTTGTTGTTGTTTTAGGATAACTGGTGTCCAATGACTTCTACCAATGAAGAGCAATCAAGATGTTTCAAGACTATAGGCCAACATGTTGAGGATAAAACAAAAAGTCAAATTTTAAAGAAGACACCAACTCTGTGAATGCCATCACTGCCTTTCCAGGGGTCTTCCTAAGGAACACCTCCATTTTCCTGCTCTCCGGCAGAATTTGGACAAATTGGCTTATATGGTGTAGGATGGAGAAAGAACAGTACAACAGGATCCACTGAGACTCAACAAACAGCCAAAGCCCATCCCAAGACATGTTCCCTACCTGTGAAGCACTCCCCTGTGTTTGTTCTAGATGAGTGGCTGGAACTCATGCAAGCCATATTTGCTCAGACTTGGTCCTGCTACAAAGAACATTCCAGGTGATAAGGGAGGTCTCCTTTCCATCACTCATTTCAGGAAGAAGAAACTTAGGATTCACATATGTGATCAGATCTTTGTTAGCAAGCAAAACCCTCACCTGCCCTCTTCCAGTCCACAGGTGTCCCAGATACTTAGCAGTTTGACTCGTAGTGAGTCAACTTTGCTTTCCTGTCAATGGCAGGCAATCACAGATTTTATATATACCTCATAGCATAATAATGATGATGGTGAAAGGTGGTTCTAAAAATTGCAATTCATATAATATTGAAATGTGTGTTGACCTATTGTATTTGTGGTCTTATTCCAAAACTACTTTGAAATACAAAAAATAATTGTAAAATTAAAAAGCACCTTAAGTATACTATGTATAGTGAAATAAAATTTAAGGGATTTTTGTATTGACAATTTAAACATTACAATAAAATATGATGAATAACGTTTACTCATTTACCTTAGTTACTTTATTATTTGTTTGTCTCTTAAAATACATTCCTGACATATTTTCTGTACCTTTTTTCCAATTGTATACTTTGTTAATCTTTTCTAAAACTGCCTATAAACTTCATTAAACTAACGCTTTTTATTAATGAATTTGAGGTCTGTAACAGGGTGAGTTACTACTAACTATAAAACAAAAACTTATTTTTGTGTATGCATGTAGTATGTGTGGTTTGGGATTTGTATGGTTGTGTGTGTGTTATGTACATATGTGTGTACAGATGCTTTGTGCCCATGAACATGTATGCAGAGACCAGAGGAGAATGTTATGTATCTCCCCTCCATTGGCTTGTCAACTCAAAACTTTTAAAATGCTATAAGGCCTTTAATTTATGCTAGGTAAGAAACATGCATGACTATCAGGCCTGAGCTCAGGATACTAATCCCTGCTGCTCAAGAAACTGAGGCAGAAAGATTACAAATTAAAAGCTGGTCTGGGTTGCAGAACAAGTTCAAAGTCAGCCTGGGAAAGTTGATGAGACACATTCTTAAAATAAAAAGCAAAGGGGGGGGGTGGATATAATTCAGAGCTAGAGTGCTTACCCAGCATGCAGGAGGCTCTTGGTGGTTCAATTCCCAGTACAAACGAGCATACAAATAAACAAACAAACTTGTAAGAATCAATGTGACACCAGCAGTTTCAATTATGTTTGATAAGAAATATAGGATATTTGTAAATGAATTTAAGTGTGAGAAAGCGCATTTCACCTTCAAAGATGTGGTTTACTAAGAACACTTAATTTAGCAAGGATAGGATTCAACATTCTAGTCAGAATAGAAGTGTTATTACGATCAGAAAAGCTGTCTTTGGTGGTGAATTTATTATAATAACAATCACCACAGTGCCCTACTGCAGCCCTGACGGGTGAAGTTTCTGTTGCCAAGCACAGATGACACCCCGAATCGTGACTAGGATGCGTGTCTTTCCTGCTGGAAGCGTGAGGATGAGGGTGTAAGTCAGGCATCGTTAGCTGCTCATGAAGTTCTCCCTCCTCCAATCCAGCCCTCACATCACCAGCTACTGTGCATTTTCACAGAAAACCCAGCATGGAGAATGGATGAAATTAAATTTGGAACGTTCATTTGATATTTGATTAGAAACTTGTTGAAATGTAAGTCCTTTGGCCCTGGGCCAAACCTGCTGGAGCAAAACTTCTGGAGTCTAGGATATTGTGATATAAATGTGCATGGAGGCTGAGAATTCATTACCTAAAGTAAAGGTCAGATTGCATTGTTCTGGAAATCCACCTTCCATAGCTGCACGAGTTGACTCACCATCTCGGGCTATCTTTGTAAAATACTGACTGCTGAGTCCAGAAATAGACTTACACATATATTTTCTATTGATTTTTTTCAACGCAGGCGAAGGCGATTCAATAAGGAAAGGACAAGATTTTCAACAAACGCCACCATAAAAAATTGATAGCCATATGCAAAATAAATCCCAAGCAATAAACTTCAACCCACAGCTCACAATCCATATTTAAACTAACCACAAAATTGACCATAAGGCTTAAGAGCAAGTAGTAAAATTGTTAGAAGAAAAAAAAAGAGAAGACAAAAACCACTGTGATCTTGAGTTTGGAAGGCGTGAAAGCACAAAAGTTAAGAGAATATAATCAATAAACTAAACTGCATTGAAACCTAACACATTCACATTTGGAAAGACACTGTCGAGAGACGATTAGGTATTCTACACCCTGGGAGAAGATATTTATAAAACCTCCTCCCATCCTCACTGGTGTTTGACCATGTCAGCAAGAAGCTGGACACTGTCTTAAACATACACTAACGTACATCTCACTCCTAGGGATTTACCCACAAGAAATGAAACTATGTTCACCTATGTATTTAGACACCAATATCCATAATGGGTTTTGTTATATTTTGTTTTAGACCGAGACTGGAAATGACTCACACATTCAAGTACAAAAAGTGGATAAATAAATTATGCTGTATTTATCCATATACTGCATAATTTGAATTATTGTTCCAGGCAGTCTCTACAAAATATTGACTGCTGCATCCAGAAATACTTACCCAATTCCTATTTAGCACTATAAAGGGGTGAATTATTGATACATGTGGCAATGTGGATGAATCTCAAATAATCATGACCAACAATGATGGCAAAAAAAACAAGCCAGGCATTCTCCTGCAAAGAGGACACGATTGAAAACTCAAACAAGTACATGGTGACAGCAAGCACACTGATGGATGCCTTGTACCAGGGTGAGGGGGAGTGGTAGGTGAGATCAGAGAAGTAACAGCTATAGTAATGAGGTGTTTAGCATCATTGCATACACACATGTCAAAATTCATTATATGCCACACTTCTGTACATACTTCATTGTATCCAAGGCTTATCATAAGAAAAGAAAGATCTGTTGAAATCTTATACCATATAGTATAAATCTGAACTGTGCCAAGCAAACTAGGATGTGTAGTTAAACCAACCTCACAGGCATATAGAGCCACAAAGAGTGTTAATGTCCTCTC
Source organism: Zapus hudsonius (assembly GCA_004024765.1). Lineage (NCBI taxonomy): Eukaryota > Metazoa > Chordata > Mammalia > Rodentia > Dipodidae > Zapus > Zapus hudsonius. The sequence continues at coordinate 59,615 of PVHP010004772.1, read as the reverse complement.
TCTCTCTCTCTGTATCTTTCTGATTTATCACATTGTATATTCACACTTATTTGCTAATCACGTTTGTTTCATGCACAAACTTATAAAGAACTTGAATTATGGAATCTCATTTTGTCTCACCGCTGTATTCTCAATGTCTGGCACCTGTGCCTAATTAACATTGGTTGAAAGAATAAATGAATATGGAAGTATAATTAAGTATCTGAAAGGAGTGAGGAAGGTACTCTATTATTCCAATTAGTTTAGACAATCAATAAAATATAACACTTGATATAGATACAGAATCCTCATATAAAGAAGCCCTCCTTCACTCTTACAGTTCTTTGATCTGTGTAAGAATCCTGTGAAGTAACACAATAAACAAAAGTACCTTGTTTTGTGAATGACCCTGAGAGGCCACATGGGCTCAGGAAGCTTCTACACCCAAAGACTTCCCTTATGCCAATGTCTCATGCACGAAGCCACAACTATTATTTAAACTTCTTCTTCATTGTGTCCTTGGACATCGAACGTTCTATCACATCGACCCTCAATGTTGGATACTCCTGGACCAATGTGCACAGTTTGTTTCTTTTTTTCTTTATTGTCCATAATGAGTTACATTGTTTAGTGGGCCAACCATGAGTTGTTATCCCCAATTCCCTGTTGCCCCCCCTCCCCATCCCCAGTCAGCTGGATATCCTCCTCCGTGGGTAAGCTCACAACACCAAAGCAGCCTCAATACTCACCCACCACGACTCAGGGAACTGAGAGGAAGAGGAGGCGGAAAGATTGTAAGAGCCGTGGTGGGGGAGAATATCAAAGACTTGGCAACCCTCAGTAACAATACACTTGGATCATGAGAACCCGGCTGTTTCTTGTCTGCTCATTTAATCTGGATGCTTCTGTCCAAGCCTTGGATATCCTGATTTGACAGTGCTAAAATGTTGGCTGTACATGAAGGCTATTCAAAATTCTCCAGTAATTCTGTGCATCTGGCTTTATGTGGGCAATTGAACCTGGGTTGAGAGGCTTTGCAAGCAAGCACCATTAATCCCTGAGCTAACTCTCTAGACCCCCTTTTTTTTAGGCAGAGTTATACTGCTCTTTAGTAATTCTAAGGAGAAGCAGACTGAGAGCCACTGGTTTTTGTGTATCCCTTCCCTCTACAGAGCTGCCCTGCTTCTTGTCCAGCTCCAGTCTGAAGCAAACCTCTAAGGTAATAAATAAAGTATGTGCCCACGGACAGGTAATTGACACACAACATTCAGGGCACCTCACAGCCCGGGCTCTACCTGCAAAGGCATCTCTCTACCAAAACATCAGAAAACAACAGCAGTGCCTGGGTGTAGAAGAGAGAAGGTATGACAAGCAAGGAATACCTACTGCTGGAAAACTAAAAAGTGCCATATATAAGAACATGAACACTCATGTCAGAATGTCACAGGACACATCCTAAAGGGACTCTATGGGCCACATGAGGTTCAGAATAAGTAACATAGCCCATGTCCAAGATGATAAACCAAGATCCCATACTGAAAACGAATGAATAATAAATGAAAGCCCTTCTTTATGCGAGAATATCAGTTAGTAAAATTAGAAGAAATTATCAACTGTTATGATAACTGAATGAAACAAAAGTTGCCAGGAATGCTAAAATTAAGGAGAGAAAGTTGTGTATGGAGAACCAGATAGGAACACTGTCAGAGCGGCTCTCATCCCAAATTACTTGTTAATCTCAGAGGGAAGAATGCAAACTTGAAGAGCCAGAGCCAGTTGATACTATATGAACTAAATCAAAGAAATGTATTTCCTTTGGAAGTGACATTCTGAGAAAGGCCAGTTATCACTGTGTTAACTATTCTATGTTACTGTCACAATACCTCGGCCTGAATACTTTGCAAACAAAACGTGAGATGTTTTTGCTGGCAGTTCTGGAAGGCAGATCATGCCACAACACGGGGGAGGTTTGCTGCTGGGTGACTGACTGCGCAGTAGAGGCAGTAGAGGGAGAGGAAGGAAGAGACTGGGGAGAGGCCCGGCTCCCTCTTTTCTAGCAATCTTCTCTAGCTGGAACTAATCCAGTCCTGTAAGAATTTACCTGTTCCTTGTCAGCAGCATGAATCCCTTCCTGAGGGCAGACACAACTCAGTCACCTGTCACTAGGCCTCACCTCTTACATGCCATTACATTGGGAGACAAGCTTCAATGCATGACAATTGGAGGACAAACTATATCCAAACCACAGCAATAGTTCTTATGACATCACTCCCCAAAACACAAGCTCTGAGTGCAATAATGGGAAAACAGCAAATAAACCCAAAGTGAGAGATACTCAACAAAATCTTCAGTGTTTACTCTCCCAACATGCAAGGAATGAGACACGGAGAAGTTGAGAGACAATTTGGAAGGAGAGGAAGCTAAAGACACCTGTTGGACAATGTCAAGGTCACTTCTGGATTAGACAATAATAGTGTTGTTAGAATGTTAGGCTCTCATACCTGTCATTGTGGTGTTGTTATATGTAGCACACTTGGTCTCAGAAGACACCCACGGTGTATGAAAGGTCAAAGGGGCATCATGACAGCAACCTACTTACAAATTAGAGGGGGAGAAGAAAAGAAGGGGGAGGAAGAGGAGGTGGGGAAACAGAGACCTTCAGAGACCATGGGGCCAAATTAAAATAATGTTTTTTTTTGTTTTTATTATTATTCTGAAAAACTTTATGTAAGTTTGAAATTTTGTTTAAATAGTTACCAAAAATAGGGCTAGGGAGGTGATTCAGGGTTTGATGTACAAGCATGAGGACTGAAGTTTGGACCCCCAGAACTCACATGAAACCAGCAATGCCAACAGCGATGGTGAGAAGGGAGAGAGAGGTAGGAGAACTCCACAGACTGAGAGCCAGCCAGGATGGTGAATGAGAGGATGGGAGACCCGGCCTTAAACAACGTGGAGGGAAAGGACAGATCCCTAAATTTGTCCTCATACCCTCATCAACACATTGTGGCACATGGATGCTCACACTCGTATACATGGACATGCACATAATGTACACACACACACACACACACACACACATCAAAACAAAAAAAACACACATACAAACCAAACAAACTTGTTCTGAATTAGGCTGTGCCTATCTTTGGTATCGCCTATTGGTTAAAGCATTTGCCCCTTCTACCCTCATCCTTTGCTAAGATTCTTGTTAGATTTGGGGATTTTGCTCAGCCCAGAGTTATCTTGATTATCATATCAGGAGGTTGTCTCGGAATCCAAGACCTAATCTGAAAATGGGCAGATGGGAGTGGAAATAACTGGGGATGGGTAGAGAGCTCTGGTACTCTAACCATCTTGCTATACCCTGAAATAGCAATGGTCTGCCCTATTTATGCACACCCTGTGTGGTAGTTTGAATGGTTGTCCCCCAATAGAGTCAGGTGTTTTTATAAAAAATTTCTCTCTCCAGCAACCTGGCTGGAGGAGATGCCACTGGGGAAGGATATGATTTCTAGCTCAAAGGTAAGCAGAGTGCTTGAACTCTGCCTGAGTTCCCTGCTGTTTTATTGGATGTTCAAGCTTGCTTATTTGTGGTTCTGGCTGGTTGGTGGTGATTTTGTCTCTCTGTTTGGATCTGTGAAAGGAAGCCAGCTTCTTCCTCCATTATGGACCTTCCTCTGGATCTGTAAACTTCAAATAAATCTGATTCCTCCCATAAACTGTGTCTATTAGAAGTTCATCCCATCAATGTGGAAGCTGACTAAAATACCCTGCTTCAGCAATAGGTTAGCATTTTGGTCACCCTAACAGCTTCCAGTGATGGGAGAATTCGCTTAGGTTGACCCTTCTCAGCCTCTCAAACTCACTTTGGGCAAGTTCTTCTTTAAGAAACCTTCCCAGGTGACCTCAGCTCATCCCTTGGATTGGAGTACCCTCCCAGATCCACTCTACTCCCATAGATCACATTGTACACCTACACCCTGGACAGCAGGTGCTTTTTCTTACTGTACTTCACAGACGCGGTCCTTGTAAATAAGAGAAATGTTATAAAACTGATGAATGAATGGCTGAATGAATGCCTTCCATTATGCAAAATATTGACATCAAACCTTGTATATATCTTAGTTTCCAATTCCCTTTGAAATGGGAAGATGGCTCAAATTCACGATTTCCATGATTCTTATTCAGTATATGTCACCAAAGTATATTTTATATGCATGCCCATATGTGCACTAATAGACCCCTTAAAATCACTGCCTTCTAGCAGAAAAATAATTGTTTTTTTCTAATGTCTAAGGAGATGAACTCCAAATAAATAGCTGGAGGAAGATTTGTTTGGTAAGCAAATGTCCTAATATTTGGAGTGCACATTGAATGATGGGTATCACTGAGCTATGACAGAGGTAATTACCCTACAAAGGAAAAGGAGGATACAGACAGCCTGGGAGGACATTCCTGGAAGTAGGAAGGGGGTGATGGTTTCCTGTGAGGAAAGATGAGAGGGAGAGAATTGGAAATAGAGAAAATAAAAGGAGAGATACTCTATAGGAAGGCATTCTGTTCTATTGTGCATGTCTCATAAGTATGTAGTGGGTGAACTCGTATGACTGTGTTGTGTGCTTGGGAAATGAGACTATGTATTATTAACCTTGTCAGGGCATCTTCAGTACATTTATTAGTGGTTACCAGACTCACTGAGATTGGGGAATAGAAAACTTGCTGAACAGTGTGGCTAGGAAGAGGATATATCTGGGAGCCTGCTTCCTGCTCCTCATGGGTTTCAGGGCATGCACAGCCATTGAGTGAGTGCCATCATGAATCTGCTTCTATAGCTGGTATCCAGGCTGGTTGGCCAGGACCAGCTGTTGTCATTTTTTTTATTGTCCATAATGAGTTACATTGTTTAGTGGGCCAACGATGAGTTATCCCCAGTTCCTCATTGCCCCACCTCCCCATCGCCAGTCAGCTGGATATCCTCCTCTGTGGGCCGTATGTATCAGTCTTTGTGGTAGGGGATCATGGATAGCCTAGTATTCAGCCGGGTTCTCCTGACCCAAGTGTGTTGTTACTGAGGGGTGCATGCCTCTGAAATTCTCCCCCACCATGGCTCTCCCAATCTTTCCGCCCCCTCTTCCGCTCAGTTCCCTGAGTCGTGGTGGGTGGGTATTAAGGCTGCTTTAATGTTGTGAGCTTAGGGGTTTTTCTGTGGTGATTCATTGGTTTCTGTCTCACTGGCTTATCCTTTGTTGATTGAATGGCTGTGGCTGTGGGTCCCTTGTTCATCCAGTCATTCTCTGCGGAGTTCCACATGGAGTATGACTGTGGTGGCTCATCTGTTGCCAATTCTGAAAGTCTCAATAATACATTGGAATACACATGAGAGTATAATATGATGGTGCAGTAAGAAATATGCACACATTAATTTGGAATAAGCATATTCATTACAAAGATCTATACAGGGGAATAGTCATAGAACGAACCAAATTAGGTCTTGTGCTTGAATGTTCTGAGAAATCTTAGAATCCAGGATGTCAGCTGGATTATCCTACAAGTTTATGTTTGCTATTGTGAAACCAGAACCTTCTAGGGATATGTGTTTCTGGTTGTTATTGCACATGCATGCTAATGATTTGCTCATTAAGGAGCTCTGGTATGATGGGCATCGAGGTTCTTCAAATCAGTGCACAGCAAACGATGACATATAGGTAGTCTTTTAATTATAAACACCTTTGACATGTAGGTAGCGTTTTATTATAAACACCTTTGAGATGTAAGTTATTCCAATGTTAGGATCCAAAATAAACTCAAACAAAATCTTACGAGAAATAAAAGCTTTGATGATCTTCAAAGTGGAGATAAAGACCCATCAGAGTTGAGAAATACTGAACTAGAATTTGGTGGCCAAGGGCTGTCCCTGTATCTTGGTTTGGGAGTTGGAATGCCTAGAAAGAGTCTTTGACTTGGGTGCTGCCCATAGTTGCGGGCTTGAGACATGAGCCCACCCGTTTACATAAGCAAGGGCTGGCTAAGGTCAGGGTTATATATGTTGTGCAGAAGGGCTGTAAAAAAGCAAGAACGAATCTCACAGGTAGATCCATGTCCTGTCCGCTGACATTGCCAGCAGGCTGCTCTGTTTTCTTCACTCTGTTTTCTGTTCCGAAGAAAGTTTCTGCCATAACAAAAACCATATTTCCTCTGCCATCTATTCCCTCACTCCTATTAGACCTTGGTATTTCTTTATTTTATTATGATTTTTAGGCAAACATGCAAAATACTGGATTTCACTATGGCACTTTGATATGTACATCATTATACTTTGTTCTCCCCCACTAGCTTCCCCATGAGCCCCCCCACCCCCAACCCAGCCTTCTCTACCTGGATTCCTTCTTCCACCAGATAGGCACTTCTGCGTTCATGTATTCCATTGCTTTGCTTTTCCCTACTCCTTCGGGATCTCTTCCTCTCCTGTGATGATCCCCATTCTGGTTTCATGACTTGCACACAAATATATACACACACACATACATTCATAAATACATGTGACCTTAAATCTCAATTCCACATAGGAGAGAAGACATGAGGATGTGTGCTTCTGAGTCTGGCTTATTTTGCTTAGTCCTCTCTAGTTACAGCCATCTTCTTTCTTTACTGCTGCATACGTCTCCATCATGTATGTGTGGCACATTTTCTTCATCCATTCTTCTATCGATGGACATCTGAGCCGGCTCTATTTTTGGGCTACTGTGACTAGTCCAACACTATACATGGCTGTCAAGTATTTCTGTGACAGGTCTTAGAACCTTCCACATAAATACCCAAAGGGTAAGATAGTTCTAGATCCCAGCATTTCTTAAAAAAGAAGTCATAGCTGCAGCTGATGAATATGGATAATGAAGACCCAGTTAGTCCTTAATTCCACAGACATTATTTTGGGTTGAAATTTAGGAAATAAATATTTCTGCAGTTTTTTTCCTAAATGTTCATGGTTACTTGTTTTCCTCTGATAGAATTAAAATCCTCTGCTGCTCTTTTCCAAACTTCTAACCAATTAGCAGCCAGAATTTCCTGCAGGCAGAATCCAATTATCATATGTAATATATTAATCAACAATTAATTTAATTAGAACATTCATCAAATTGCCATCACTGTACCCACAGCTGGATGGGTGCCCTGAATCCTTTAGGGATGTCATATTTGCAACATAGACATGCTTTGTATCTTTAGGGACCTACAATTACAAAGGGGGAAAACACCTTCTAAACGTATTTGCTTACTCCCAAGAAATTTAGAAATATTGATTTTCTCCTAAGAGTTTCAAGCTGTCAGCTGGCTTTTCATGTATCCAGAGCAATTCTTTCCATTTTATGCATATTTTTTATATTTCTCTGGGGTCTTCTATCTTTTTAGCTCTGATATTCTTCTTTATCTACTAGTCATGAACTCATCATATAAAACAGTTTTGGCTGCTTCTAATTACATCCCACTGGGGTTACTATGACATTACTTGCTAAAGGTCCAATCTCATGATGGAGAGATAACTCCATTGGTAGTGTTTGCCTCCAAAACATAAAACCTAAGAATTGCTGGGTATGGTGGCATGTGCCTAGAAGTCTACTGGTCAGGACACAGAGACAGGAGGCTACCTGGGACTTGCTGGGTAGCTATTCTAGTCTAACTAGCAAGCTATAAGTCCAATGAGAGACTCTTTATTGACTGATTTCCTAAAGATGACATGCTAAGTTTTCCTTGGGTCTCCACATGCTGAGGCAGATGTGCATATATACTCATACAAACACTACACCTTTTAACATATTGTGATGGATAGGTTTTGTTGTCAACTTGACCTTTTTAGTAATTTTGGGTGGGTGTCTCTGAGGATGTTCACAGGAAGGCAGGCCTCTCAGTAAGGGGCAGGATGTAAGGAAACTCAGAGGAGCTAGAAACAGACATTCCTTCCTGGGAGGGCAGTGCAGGAAGGAAATTCCAGCGACTCAGGAAGCCTACAAGTCTGGAAAAAGGTTGCACGACACTTCCCTAAAGCTATATAAAGGGAGAGAAAATCTCTCTTCCCCTACCTACTTGTTTGCTGGTGTGTGTGTGTGGTGCTGTGATGGTTTCTTTTTTTTTCAGTAACAGTTTTTCTCTCTCTGCTTGGACCTGTAAAAGGGGGTGGGGCATCCTCTTTTGCTGCTACAGAACCTCCCATGGATCTGAGCTTCAATAAATTAGAGATTCATCCTAGTGATGTGTAGTTGACTATGACACATGTACATGAGCACACATTCATTAAAATCAAATACATAAATAAATAAATAAATAAATAAATAAATAAATAAATAAATAAATAAATAAATAAATAAATAAATAAATAAATAAGATCCAGTATAAATGATTGATCCACATGCAAGTCCAACTTTTTCATACCTTGCCCTTATGTAGCGTCATCATTAATCAGGTTCCGTACTATTTCTACTAAATCTCGTGTTCAGGACCTGATGGCATTCTTACCCCATTTAAAGCCCTAAGATTGACAGCTCATACCAAAGAATACAGATCTCTAACTCCTTCCCTGACTGTCACACCCAGTCTCTCCTCTCCCTCCTCTATCTGGTCCTAATCATGCAGAAATGATGAAAATGCTGGCATGGGACGCAAACTACGCAAACTGAGTTAGAAGCAAGAAGAATTAGCATCTTGTCACAGCTCCTAAGTAGCAGCACACACTATAATTAAACCCTTCCTTTTCTTTGTCAGCTCAGTCCCCCTCTTACCACCCTGTAATCCTCATTTTCCCAGGAGTGTCCTCCTCCTGCAAGCTTGAATGTGGCAATTACTTTATCCAGAGAAAGCCAACAGCACAGACATGACTTCCGTAGTATACACCCTGCCCTCCTCCAACTCTGCCTCTGGGAGGTTGTTAATTACAGCTGTCAGAAGCAACTGGTATGGTACCTGGAGTAGAGAGTCCTGGGATTATGTGATTGGCTTATTACATCTCTGTGGGCCTTTTCAGACCTCATGCTGAAAGAATGAGGAATTTGATGGAGTTCAAGACAAGGAAACGTGCAACCAGACACTTGGGTAAAAAGGTTAGGTTTATAGGCTTCTTGGTTGGGTGAACCTGGATTCTAGCTGCCCTGTGGTACCCATGAGTCCAGCAACATGGGGAAGCAAGTTCAAGAGCTACAAAATGGTATTAGTTATGATTCCTCACAGCATGGGGGCTTAAATTAAATGATAATGAATGTAAGGTTCTCAACAAGCTATTTACCACAAAGTAATCACATAATGAATTCTTAGCAAGCTCCATCTACACAGGAACTTCAAAGAGATGACAAGGTTTTCTTGTTAACTGTAATGCCTAGACATGCCAGTACAATCAGGGTGGTTTGCCAATATTCTTGTGTGATACACTAATGGACTATACTCACAATGCATCTCCCACTCAATCTATTTTTTGCAGTTTTAATATACTAGCTAGTTTTTCTATTTCTTTAATTATTTCAGAAGCCATAATGTCTGGTGCATCATTTTGAAACTGTAAATGTGTCTCTTGAAAAGTAGTGTTTAAATTCATAGGGATCTTAAAACCAGTGGTATTTTAATTACATGATTAAGTAAAAAATGTGTTCTTAAAAATATACTGTCTGGGGCTGGAAAGAGGGCCCAATGGTTAAAGGTAATTGCTTGAAAAACCTGGTGGCCTAGGTTTGAATCCCTAGTACCTATGCAAAGACAAAACACAAAAGACTCTGGTGTCTGGAGTTTATATGCAGTGGCAAGAGGCCCTGGGGCACCCATTCACTCTGTCTCTCATTCTCTTTCTCTGCTTACAAATAAATAAAAAATGTTTTTAAAAAATGCACCAACTTAACTTCATGGGGTGGCTCAATCCTGTATTCCCAGCACTTAAGAAGCTGAGGCAAGAGAAACACAAGTTTGAGGGCAGCTTGGGCTACATAAGGAGACCCTGCCTCAAAACAAACCACCACCAACAAAAGCATCAAGACCCACAAAGTCTCCAAAACAAGACAGGCTTTTGTCAAAGCTCTTCAATACCAGCCCCAGGCAAAATATAAGACCGTATTGCTGAAGATACCACAGACAGTCATCACATGACACCGAGAGACCCTTCTGGATCCAAACGGGTATTCAGGTACCAATTGGTAGCCTGTGAAGTGTTTGAAGCCATTACATAAGCTGCCAGGGGAAATTGGCCAATGATATTCAGAGAAAGCAGAGGATATCGATATACAACCCAGACCAATATCACCAGAACGCTGAGGACATGTCCACATGGCAGAGACCAGCAAGCCAAGAAGTGCTCATCTGTGCTATAATGGCGCTAAACTAGGTGGGTAATCAATGCTTTGCTGATTGGCTAAAAGATTTGCTCAGTGGGAAGTAACCTTTCCTTAACTGGAACTGGGATACAAGGCAAATCCTTACAGAGACCAAGAACCCAGACTCCAAAGGGAAACTCCCACTAACCAGAAGCCTGACGAAAGACTACACCCTTTAAAATCTCGCTAAGTTAACAATGTTTGTCTCGTTGAACCTGTACTGATCTCGCTGTCCTTTGGAGATTCTGTCTGTATTTTTCAGAAGGCAGCAAGAACCATGGACAGCTCCATTCCATCACCAGGACCTGAGATGATGCCGGACACCCAGGCAGGAGATGAACCACCTCTAACTTATCATAAAGGGCCCAAACAAACCCTCTGAGTAAGTGGTGAGATGAGCAAGAAAACTACCTCCACAAGTCAGATAACCTATGAAAGTGTGCTGGAGACATAGCCCAGAATAGAAACCCAGAGACTTTTAAGATCTTAACAGTAAAGCAGACTTAAAACTCACCCACCATGACTCAAGGAACTTTGTGGAAGAGGGGGCAGAAAGATTGTAGGAGCCATGGTGGGGGAGAATATCCAGAGGCATTGCCCCCCTCAACAACACAGAAAGCAAAAATAAATAAACAAATAAATAAATAAACAAAAAAACTGGCTATTTCTTGTACAATTCATAACCCCCTTATCCCATGGACTGGTCCAGCAATCCCACTGATGAGAGCCCTCAGTGGGTTGGGGACAGAGAGGAGGGAAATGGGTATAACATCACAAGTCTTGCTCATACAATGTATCTATAATATCTCTATTTATTAACAATGAATTTAAAAGTGTAATTTCTGAAGAAGGGAGCAGGGAGTCATTCTGATAACAAGTCAGGTCAGTAAGGCTAGCCCCTTGATGGGGTTTCTGGGCTGATAAGGGTCTTGTTCCTTTCCAGTGATTAATGGTAGCTTTGCTATAGCATCTGCAAAGCTATTTCCTTGAAAACATGAATACCCAAATTCAATCTTTATAACACGGGTAAACATGCCTGACATAGTAGCACACACTTGTAATCCCAGAACTGGGGAGTCAGAGACAGGTGGTTCTCTGGAGCTCATTGAACAGCTTGTTTAACCTTATCAGTGAGCTCCAGGTCTAAGGAATAGATTGTCTTCTTGAGGTATGACATCAGAGGTTTTTCTCTGGCCTCCACATGCCTGTACATACACATACATGTGCACACACATACATGAACAAACACCCCCACACACAATTTGTTGGAAGAGACTGACCACCCACCTGATGGGGAAACTTGTGTGACTGAGGATTGGGTTCTAGTTCAAGTTCTGCCAATAACATATTATCTAACCTTAAGAATCTTTCCATCTATGTTGTTAAACTGGAGTTTATAGATAATGAAGAGGGTTCCAGAAATGGTGAGGAGTTTCACTGGCCAGCAATAGAGGCTTTCCTTCTTGCAACATTGAAATCAGTGTGAATAGTGTGATCTGTAAAACTCTGGGAAGGTGGAGCACAAGAAGATTGTGAGGCATGGATCTCCTTGCACTGAGGAAAACAATTTGTCTTTTCCCTTAAAGACAAGGCATGCAGGACGGAGAAGATCATCAGGTATATGGATGCACTGGAGGAACATGGGACGCTGTGCAAGTGAATGACCTCTAAAGGATCCATTTTTATAGTTGAACTGTTTTATTATGTGTGACCATGAAATGACTGTACAGCATCAACGCAAGACTCCAGAGGATGGAACTATGACTGTAGCAGGAATGTAAAGAGGAGAGGTCTGTGGGCAGAGCTGAAAGTGGAATGACTCTGCCAGTCTGACCTTCCACCCTGTAAAGTCACAATGCACACCCCTCTCTGCTCTCTTCATTAGGAAGCCTGTGCACTTTCCAGGGCACCATGCAGATGAAAAGGAGAGCATGGGTCTCCTGACCATACCAAGCCTATCTCTCCAACAGAACAGGCCTGAGTTCCATGGTGGCTTCTCCCATGTCTGCAGTGTATACTGAGGTCTTCCCTACGGATATGTGGAATTGTCTGTGTGAGGCACAGATGTTTGGGAAAAGAGTAGGTAAGATAGTGACTGTAGACTGTTGCCTGCTGGCTATTATGCCTCAGATCATCCTGAATGTGGAAAAACTACATTCAGTGAAAAGGAACTGGGAAGAGATCGATGGAGAAAAAATTCATCTAAAACTACCAGTTGATAAAGAGATGAGGCTATCATGGGCATTGGTTTTTCATGGCGGCTCTTTCTTCTGCTGAGGGCAAGTGAGGCCTCGGGATATCTCTTTTTGTTTTCATTTTTGCATGCTCACAGGTGCCCTTGCAAGTATTGTTTGTGTATTGGTGTGTGCATGTGTGTATGAATGTTCACATGTATGCAGGTTATCATGTCCATGCAGGCACATAAGCAGATATGTACAGGCATAGATAGAGGTCAGAGAATAACCTTGGATGTCAGCCTCAGGAACACCATTCATCTCTTTATTATAGACAGGGTCTCTCATAGGCCTGGAGTTCACCAATCAATTAGTCTAGACTGGCTGGCCAGTGAGCTCCAGGGATTCACCTGTCTTCAACCCCTCCCCCCAACCAGTGTTGGCATTATGAGAGTGCATAGCCATGACCAGGACATGGGTACTAGGAATCAAACTCGGGTTTTTATGCTTGTGAGGCAAGTACTTTACCTGTTGAGCTCTCTCTCCAGTCCCAAATAATCTTTCCTAACTTAGTAGCTGTGATATGTCTATCTAAATGGTCCCATAGACTCAGGTATTTGTGATTAAGCTTTCTATTTAGTATTCAGCAGGTAGGGCTCTGCTGGAGTAGGTGTATCACTGGGGGCAGATCTGAGTTCAGCCCTAAGGGGTGTGTTCAGAGCCAGCTCAAGCTCTGGCTGGTGGTTCTTTTCTCTCTGTTATGGATGCATGATGAAGTGAACCAGCCTCTGCTGCATGATGAAGTTTCCCCTGGAATCTGTAAACTTGAAATAACCACTTTCCCCATAAGCTGCTTCTGGTCAGATGTTTGTCCCAGCAATGAGAAAGAAACTGCAACAGTAGCCATACCAAAGTATGGGAAATATTACAAAAGACCAAAGTTACTTGCCTGTTCTGCACCAGATGTTCTCATCAGAAGAAAGTGATCTTGACATTAGCTCAGTATCCTGTCTTTTCCCTAAGTGAAGCCTTTCTAAGAGACATAGGATTGACATGGGGGTGTTAGAATTACTAGCAGTGAGAATGTTTTTCAAAGGTCACAGATGGAGGGTCCAGGTCTGTGGGTCACTGCATCTCACCTCTTGCACTGCACTGTGCTGCAATGCTCCCAAGGTTTTAGCCATTCCATCAGAGCAATTTAGCAAAAGGAATTTAACTCTCTTCAACCTTTTATCATGTTGAAGAGTATGAGATGACAAATGAGAATACAAACCAAAGAAAGGCAACTTACATGTGTATATCCAAGCATGCTCTTGAAGGAATGACCCAGCCAGAATGAGGCAGGGAAAAAAGAGGCTGCAAATATAGGACGTGCCAACATTGCTACCCCTCACACAATGCAGACATTACTAATCCATCCCAGCACCATGTCTGTTACAAACTGATGTGGTCTCAGATTCCTTCTTGATAAAACAGATTAGGCTGCTAGAAGGGACAATTACGTTTGACATATGAGATAACTATGGAAAAAGCAGAGAGCAATAGTGGACTATTTTAACACTGGTATTCTATGCTCTATTTAGGTACTAGCTTTGTCTGTACCACAGACTGGTTCCTTCCCCTCTTTAGATGTAGGCTATCATAGCAGAACACTGAAGACATTCTTATACACTAAGTGAGAGTTATCTGAAAAAGTCCTCAAGGAAACAACCTTACTATAATAGGAACAAAAATATTTAGGGATGGTGTGCTGAGAGGTTTCTCAGTGGTTAAAGGTGATTGCTTGAAAAGCCTGATGGTCTTGGCTTCAATTCCTCAATATCCACATATAGTCAGATGCACAAAGTGGCACATACATCTGGAGTTTGTCTGCAGCAACAAGTGGCCCTGGCGTACCCATATTCTCTCTCTCTCTCTCTCTCTCTCTCTCTCTCTCTCTCTCTCTCTCTCTCTCTCTCTCTCTCTCT
>PVHP010004772.1:0-45052 GCA_004024765.1 Zapus hudsonius | reverse complement strand
ATCTGTGTCTATCAAAAAATAATAAAAATATTTTTGAAAAATATTTAGTAAATTAAGTCAAGGAGTTGAACAAGCTCTATAATGTAAACTATAATGTATTAATTAAATAAATTGGAAAATGCATCAATAACTGGAAAGAGGGACTGTTGTAGTCAGCCACACACTGCTGGGATGAATCTCCCAACCAGGCACAGTTTTGGGAGGAAAGTATTTATTGAAGTAACAGATCCAGGGTACTTCCCAGAATGGCAAAAGAGGCAGGCTAACCCCTTTCACAGATCCAAGTAGAGAGAGGAACCCATCACTACCACTTCAATCAAGAACACTCAAAACATTAAAAACATCAGGAACATCAGGCTTGAGCTCAGACTGCTCTTTGAATATGTATGGCTGGAATTCCAGATCCACCCCAGATACATCTTAGGCCTAGACCCTAGGGTATAGCCAAGGTGACACACCCTCCAGCCAGGCAGCTGGGAAAAACTTTAATAAACTCTTGAATCTATTGGGGGACATCCAATCAAACTACCACAGGGCCCGTATTCATGAATTAGAAGCATAGATATTATGAAAATATGAATGCCACTTGTATTAGTCTGGTTCATATCCCTATGATGATTGTGGGAATTGGTTTACAAGGAGAAGAGTTTTTTGTGGCTTATGTTTTTGCAGTCTGCAATGCAAGATGAGGTAGCTAGCCCTGCTTCTTTACGGATTTAGCCAGGGAAGTGGGTGTTGGAACTGGTTCAAGTGTAGATGTCTCAAGAAGATTCCCTAGACACAGACCCCTAGAGTTAGCAGGAAGGGTTCTGAGTTCCCGCCTTGTTGACCAGGTATGAAACCATGGAAGTTCATGAGCCTCAGGTCTTTTTTAAAAAAAATAATAAAGTTGATCAAGCTATGGGTGTAACTAGCACAGTTCCTGAATGTAATAATCACTAAAGGTCATTGCTGCTATCACCCCTGCCCTCCTCAGTATGTCATTGGCATGTTTCTAATGCCACTTGTTGGTTAACACACCATCTCTAGGCACTTCCTGGCCTTCCTTAAATCTTCTTTTATAGAGGTGAGTATGAGTAACCATACTGTAAAGTGACATCTTGTATCCATGATAAGAAATCATTAACTGTCACATATTTCCTCCTCTGCCCCTAAAACACTGTACACAATGCACTCTTGACTATTCCTTCTAAATCCATGTTAAATGCTGTTCTCTTAGCTCTCAACCTCTACCAACATGACTAAATACATTAACTTACTTAATGATGGGGCTGGGGTGATGGCTTAGTCCTTAAAATCCTTACCAGCCAGCAGGATCTGAGTTCAGCTCCTCAGAACCCATGTGAAAGCTGAGCAAGATGGTCTACCTGTATCTCAGTGCTGGGGAGGTGGAAACTTGGGGATCCCTAGGGCTGCCAGCTAGCTAATCTAGCCAAATAGTGCACTCTGGGTCGTATGAGTCTCTGCTCAAATAAGGGAGTGCATGATTGAGGAAGACACCTGACATCAGCCACTGTGGATGCACGCCTGCACACGCGTGTATACCCAGACACATATGAATATGCATAAAGCACATACATATACACATATGTTATTAATGGGTTTCTCAAAAAGATGGTTTTATTTATTTTTGCAAAAGAAATTAATGGAACTAGAAGGACAGTAGCCCACACAAGTTACCCCAATGTCGTCCTGGAGTAGAAAGGTCTTTATTCAGAATTTAGTGACTTCAAATCCATAAGGAGGAGGTAGTTCTGCTCTGTAGTGATTGGTTTCTCGATAAGCAAGTCTATTTAGTGCATAACACGCCACCTCTTATTGAGTTCAAGTTCAGCCTTTCAGTATCTTGTGCAGTTGCTTAAGTTAATTCTTAAACCATTCTGGTAGATCTCATTCTTCATCCCCTGATACCCCTGCAGACAGCTGGCTGACAATAATCTTATCTTCATTTATTCTCCCTTTGAACCTGAGCAATGCTGCCAGGTCTATCAGATTGCAGCAGAAATAATTAGAACATCTGGGAAGTGTAGCGGGGAGGATTTCAGGCAAGGACAAAGAGACAGTCTCTTCAGCAAGGGAACGGGAAAGCTCTATGTTCCCTGATCCTAGAGGAGAAACTAAGTTAAATGCTACAGGCATTCATTTGGGTGTTCCTCTTTTCTACCTGATCCCATTGCCTACCCTGAAGGGGAGAGTGAGAGAAGTCAGTACAGTCTAAATTTAGAGAAGACCAAAGAAAATCTTATCCACACAACGTGCAATTATCTACTATATAGGCAGGATATCATCGGGGAAGGCTGAAGCAAGGATTTGGGAAAGAATTGGATGCTTATGGGGATAAGAAGAGCTTGTAATGTTGCAACATGGGTTAAAAAATTACATGGCCAATTAGTGCCCTGGTGTGTCAGAGCCCACAGCAAGCTCCAGAGAGGCTCAGAGAACAAGCTGCCCATAGACTATACCACACAGCATTTGATTTCTTCAAGTGGTATCAGAATTTCCTTGGGTAATTCCTCTGTAGAAAAGACTGAAACTGGCATATTTGGAAGTGCTTCTGGTTTTGGTATTTTGATCTGTCAGATACAGAAATGGCCTCTGAAAAATTCAAACAATGATTCAGTGCCAAAATCCTGAAACAACTTTTCAAACATGGCATGAGAGGAAGTTAGTGCACCAGTGGTCTACAGATGAGAAGTTCTGTTCACAGTTTACCAGCAGCTGAATGACTTGAAAGTCATGGCTTGCCTTCATCTGCTTCATTCCCCTCTTTCATAAAAGAGTCAGCATTGTAGTCCCCATGTCTACATAAAATGGAAGCCCACATCCTTGAGCTTTACGCACTGAAAGAGTGAGTAGAACCCCACACAAAGAACTTGAAGGTCATGGCTATGGTTTTGCTCTGGTCCCTGGAGAAGAGGTTAACTCCAAAGATTTGAACTTTGGGTCGACCTTTTTTCATCTGATAATCACACCCCATCTTCATGTGCGGGGTGAGGGGGGTCACTGATACTGACAAATCTCACTCACAAGTATCAACAAGCTTTGTGTTCCTAGATCTTTGCTAAGAGACTTTCTCTCTTACATCTAGAACAGGAAATGACAAGCTTAAGATTCCTACTGTATCTACATGTGGACATTTCCAAAGCCCCGTCTGACTCACTTGGAAATCCTAGTTCATTCAAGGTGAAGACAAAAGGATAATGTTCATCAGGCAGGGACTGTGGACACACTTTTAGCTTCCTGCACTCTCTCCTTCCTTCTTCCACTTTATTCACATGATATATAGATATCTGCATACTTGTACATATAAGACTATGCAAACACAGATGGCTGAGGCATCCTTTTCCAGCAATGGAGAATAGGAAAAGATTAAAACCATTATGAGCAACTGAAAGTCTTTTGAGAGGAAACTACAGAGCACATAAGAATGAGAGAAGGACAGATTGATCTACAATTTATCATCTATAGAGTATTGATTGTTTTAGGAAATACATAAGTCCATCTCCATTGGATGACATTTATCTACAATTCTTCAATCATAAAGGACATGCCTCAAGATTTCTCAGGGAAGAAAACTGGTAATGTCTATGTTCTTCCCTCCCTCACTATCCTCTCTCCACTTCCTTCCCTCACTGCCCTCTCTCTCCATGTCCCTCCCTCACTGTCATCTCTATTTTTCTCATTCGTGGACATCTCTACTTCCCTCACTCCTGGACCTCTCTCTCTAAAGTGCTACCCTCCCTCAACACACATGTACACTGTACAGGGTAAGGGTTCTGCCAAATGTTCACCAGAACCACAGTCAAAGGTCTAAATGTCTAATTTTAGGTTAGTTCTCTCTTTGCGATCTAAATTTAGAAAGTTCAAATGAAGAAGCAGGAAGACCTCAAGGAGCAAAGCCTGAGAGAGCCTTGTTTTGAAGAGAAAAGAAACAGAGAAGAATTTCTGACCATCTTCCAAGCTACCACAGCTAGCTAAAAAATAACAAATAAGTCACCACCTCCTGTGTCCTGAGAACTGTTGCAGAGCTGCCCAGGCAGCCACTATGGCTCTAAGAAGTAGACTGAGACAGGGTAATATGGAAGACATGACACTGAGGACATTCTGTATTCTATTCCCACACCCTGCTTTGAGGCTCGAGCTATGTCAAGAGGTCTTCACAAATGTTCCCACCAAGTTAACACAACTCTGATGACAAAGGCTGACAAAGCAGAAAAAAATTCAATCTTGTCTATCAATAAAACCTGATTAAAACAAAAATACAAAATAAATTGAAACCTAACTTAATTTAACGCCTTTTTAAAAGAAATAATGTACCATGAACAAGCAAGAGGGAAGCTCTCTACAGCAATGCATCTAGGACAGACCAGAGGAGAAGAGATCATTTTAGCTGAGGAAAAAAATTCAACACGTATTATAGTTAAAGTTCCTTATGAATTTTGAAAAGAAATTCATGACCTAGCCTGGAAGGAAAGATATATCTGAAATCTATTGACAATTGTACTTAAGACATAAAACATCACGCCATTCCTAGTAAAGTCCAAAATTAAAATGTTATTACTAGAACATTCTACAAAATCTAAACATTACATAGGGCAATATCATATGAGATAAAAGGAGTAAAGTATAGAAATGATTTTTTAAAAGGCAGGAATAAATTTCATTAACTGAATGGTATTGAAAATAAGATGATTTTCATAATCATTGCAAGGGAAACTGGAATACTTATTCAATCTCACTGGTTTCGGCAAGATGACTCATTTTGAAAAACTAATAACGTGCCTGGGATTCTGCAAAAGCAAGGTAGAAATGTGATTTTTGAAAATTCTATTTTAATAATAATGATCATGATGAATAAAAGATATGTACTGAAGAAACCTTCACTGTCAATGTGTAGATGTGATTTAAAAGAAACAATTAGGGCATATGATTGTGGAGGTAAAAGAGTTATAGTGTATAGTGGAAATTACAAATGTTTAAATATTTTAATTTTCTCCAAGATAATTTTTAAATGTGACACTAGTCTAATTATTTCAATAGAAACCTTGCTTTCTATATAGTTGAACAGACTGGCTATAAAAATAACAAATGACAAAGAATCATCAGGAAAACTTCCCAAGAGACCCAAGGATGGATGGCACACACTGAGAAGATGAATATTCATATAATAGTTGAGTTATTAAAATTGGGCTAAGAAAGCCTGGGTTGACAGAAGGTTTTCCTAGTGCTCACAAAGCCCTCGTTCCATTCCCAGCACCACATAAACCGGGCCCATAATCACAGCATTACAAGTGAAGGTAACGTCAGGAGGGTCAGAAGTTCAAGGTCATCCTCATCAACATAGCAAGTTCAAGACTAGCCTGGGAGACACGAGACCCTGTCTCAAAAATAATATGCTAAAGGTGATGATTTAAATCAGTAAATGACACACTGTCAATAAATTGCACTTTGAAAACTAGTCAACTAAGAGAAGCTGGATATTTTTCTGAGCTAATAAGAAATAACTTTGGATTAAATGAATAATGTTAACAAAGAACTAGGAAAACAAGCAGTGTAGGGAGAATTTCTAGGCTCTAGATACAGAAATTATTTTTTTTAAAAAGATGGGCTGCTTAAGAATATGAAATCATGAGATTCCAAAGTCACCTTGAGGGAAGAGTAGGATGTATGCAGCATTCGTGACAGGAAAAGGCCAACATCATAAAAAAATAAGAATTTTTTTTATAACTACAAACTATACAGTGTGTCAAACCAATGCAACCTACAAGGAAGATTACACTTTAAACAAGTTAGAAAAGGTAAATATAAATTGTAGTTTAACAAAAGCAAGCACGTTCATAATGTAAAGCAAATAAAGAATAACCATGTTTCATATATCAAACCACCAGCAGATGAGCCCATCAGTGCTGTGGCCTGGGACAATGCAGTGGAAGATAAACACTCCTCATCAACTGCTGGTAATTTAATTTTCATGCCTTTCTCACTTGGTAATCTGATTGTGGAGGGTTTGCACCAGGAAATGATTATGAATATACACAAGCAATTCTTCATAAAGATATTGACTAAAACTTCCTGAAAATAATGAAATCATTTTAAAACTAAATGAACACAATGAAAATTTATCTACTCACATATTTCAATCTTTAATAATTTATGAAAGGAAGCAGAGAAATTTTATAGTAGACTAGTAAATTTCAAGTATATTATAAACCTATTATATGCACTTTATATGCCAGGCATGAAGGCTAGTGCCCTTAATCCCAACACATAGGAAGCTGAGGTAGGAAGTTTGCTATGAGTTTGAAGCTAGTTTGGGATACAGTGGGACCCTGCTTCAAAATAGCAACAACAAAAAGGAAATTTAAAGTGTTCAACTATTTTTGACCTACAAAATCTCAAGTTGTTATGTTTCAGCTCCATAGTAAATTCTTTTATTTTTTTAATGATATCTGTAGACTCAGGAAATAAAATCGCAAAAATATTTCAAATAATAAATAAACAGTATATATCTCAAAGTGGTTGGTACCTGTAATGCTCCCCTTAAATATTTGTCCACCGTCTACAAGTTGTATATTAATTAAAAGACATTTTAGGACTAGGTATTGATCAATGGTAAAAGGCACTTGCTTGCAAAGCCTGACAGCATGGGTTTGATTCCCCAAGACCCATCTAATGCCAGATGCACAAACTAACACATGAACCTGGAGTTCATTTATAGCAAGAGGCCTTGCTGTGCCCATATTCATTTTCTGTCTCTCTGCCTGCCTGTCTCTCTCTTTCTCTCTCTCTGTCTCCTTACAAATAAATAAATATATATTTTTAAAAGATATTTTTTATAACAAAGAAAGATAACATAGCTGGGTCCAGGGACACAGGTGTATAATCCCAGCTACTCAGCGGGCCAAGGCAGGGTTGTAAGTTCGAGTCAATCATGTGTTACATAATGAGTTCAAGGTTAGTCTTGACAAATCAATGAGATCTTGTATCAAAATAAAAAAGTAAAAAGAGGTCTGGGGATATAGTTCAGAGGTAGAGCACTTGGGTCTAATGTGCATTACTAACAAAAAAGTCATTTTTAAAAAGAAAAGGAGGAAAAGTCATACAAAAAAAACCTGCATACTTGTTTTTCCTTCTCCTGTCCCCAGTCTATAATGAAGTTCCCCCCACATTGTCCTTTTCTTAGGGTAACACCTAGCTCAGTCAGTGTATAACAGAGGAATGAATGAGAAAGGGATATCATTTCCAAGCCTGATGCTAGGTCCCATATATTCAGCTGGTCTTCCACAGAAATGGAGTGAAAGGATTATTAGAGGACAACAGATCATGAATGTGGAATCTGTCCCTACCTCTGGCTCCCATCACACACACACTTGCCACTAGTGACCCTGACTGGTGGAAATCCTCACGACAAGAAGGGGGGCTGGGGAGATGGCTTAATGGCTAAAGGCATCTGCTTGCAAAGCCTGCTGATCCAGGTTCAATTCCCCAGCCACTCGTGTAAAGCTGGACACAAAATGTGGTGTGTATGCCTGGTATTTGTTTGCAGTGGCAAGAGATCCTATCATGTGCACACACATGTATAAAGACATGTACACACATGTACATACACATGCACATACCCATGTACACACACACAAAATGAAAGTAAACATAGCCCCCAATACAGTAACTTCACAGAGAAAACACCCTTCGAGAACCAAGTAGTGCTGAAGTAGTTTCCAAAAGCCAGTTGTGAGAAGAGAATGGGGGCGGGGTGATGCTTTTTGAAAACTATGGCCAAAATGAACGCTCACTTAGTTGTAGAATTATCATTTTCTACCATAAGTTAAGTAAATTTACATGCAACGACAGTTTCATTTTTTGTAGGATTAAACAAATGAAGAAGTTATACGTAAATACAGGTATAAAGGAGGGATATGACGCCTAGGACCTCAAAGTGCTTCCCTGGGGCCAGTGGTCTGGAATCAGCCAGGCTCTCACCTGATTAGTCCTACAGAGTGCTGGCTTCATTCCAGACCTCTTGAATTAGGGTTTCTTAAAACCAGGTTTCCAGGGACTCACAGACATGTGCAAGGTGAAGAAACTAGGACGGTCGATCTTGATTGTCACTAGGATGATGACTCCACACTCTACTGCAGACATACTTGCACACCCATGCTTATTGCAGCTCTGTAAGGACTAAGAACTAGAACCAGCCTAAATGCCCACAGACAGATGAATAGAAATGTGATACATATAGATAGACAATGGAATTCTATTCAACAGTGTAGAAAAATGAAATTTATTATATGGTTATGCACATTTAAAAAAAAACTACTTCTAAGGCAGTTTGGTTGGCATAATATATGCATTTAGCCAGACAAGAGTTGGTGTTACTCTCCTAAGGTTCATGACCTGCCCCACTATAAGGTAACCACTGGGATGATGCAAAAGAAAGAGGCCATAATGCTGAGAAAAAAAAATGTAGTGTTCAGTAATGGAACCTCTTTATCACATTACCCCAGGCTCACGGTCTATTGTAGAAGAGGTGGTAGAAAGATAGCAAGATCTAAAGGAAGGGTAGGACTACTTACAATGCAAACTACCAGACACAAAATGGCCCTGATAGTCATGACTTCGAAGTGCCTTATAATACCTATGCTGAAACAAAAGAGAGACTAATTGAGAGGAGGAAGAGATATGGGGGGAGGCTGGGGAGGGAATAATAATGGTTTATGGTCTATGATTATGGAAGCAATCAATAATTTTTAATGAAATTTGCAGGAAAATATATGGACCTGGAAAGAATTATACTAAGTAAAGTGACATGAATTCACAAAGACCAAACACATGCTTTCCCTGATGTGCGGATTCTAGCATATAACATCTATAAGCAGGTGTATATATAGGGGGTAAATGTGGACAAAACCTATAAAGGTAGAATGGTAGCCAAGAGTATGATGAGGAAAGGAGAAAGGGACAGATGTGACTTGTAAACTGGGCAGACTATTAGGGGAAGAGGGAAACTGAGGGGTGGGATTCAAGTAAAACAAACTGTATTTGAAGATTCCACATTGAATTATATGTAAATCTCTGTATGTTAACTAAATATATAAAATTTTTAACAAAAAAAAAGGTTAATGCTGGTTTTGGAAAGGAAGAGAAAAAATTGCTGCATAGGTACTGGGCAATTAAAGCAATTACAGGCACTTGCCTACAAAGCCTGTTGGCCTGTGTTCCATTCTTCAGCACCCACAGAAGCCAAAGTGAAAAAGTGGTTTAAGCTTGGAGGGTGGTGGAGCAATATGGCCAATGATTAGCAGCTATACCAGGACCCTCCTGGTAAAGGTTCGAGATTCAGCTGGGATCCAAATCTTGGACGTAAGCTGGCCCTTACCCAAGGCACAGACCCTCCCTAACTCCCACACCAGCCTAGACTGGGTTCCCAACTGCTTTCTGCTCCCACAGAGGTCCAGAGACTCACCCCACCCCCAGCCCCAAGCTCCCGCCATAGCCCATTGTCTCCTCCCTGCTGGCTCAGTCCCCTTCCCTCCCATGCAATGTCTAGTCCATGAGCAAACTCATCCCCCAGACCCACCCCCACACATGCCAGCAGGTGCCAGTCTGTGGACTCAGATGGTGTCTGGCCCCCAGACCTAGGCAAGCACCCACTACTGCCGGTTTGTGGGTGCGCAGGTGCCAGTCTGTCTGTGGGCACACACCCCTATGAACCAGGTATGCAGACAGAGGCTCGCACCCACCTGCTGCTGGTCCGTGGGCATGCAGGTGCTGCTCTGATCCATGTGCACCTCAGCCCCAGACCTAGGCAAGCACCCACCTGCTGTTGGTCTGTGGGCACGTAGTAGCTGGTCCGTGGGTGCACCCCTGGGCTCCAGGCCTCCAGACCTAGGCTCACACATGCTGGCAGATACAGTTCTCCATGGGCACAACTGGCCTGCAGACCTAAGCATGCACCTGCCAATGCCAGTATGGTACATGGGCACACTCGCAAACACTAAGCCAGACTGTGGGTGCACCCAGTCTAGCCAGCACAGCTCCAACTCCCCAAACCTCACACTAACCTGTAAAGCCAGTGGCTTGAGGGTAACCTAAGACCCTACCCAATGACTCCAGAAAACTCATCAGTCCAGCCACTGATCTGAGGGCACACACAGTCTGAGATAAACAAAGTGAGTGCCTAACCTCCGGGAAACCCAGCACACATCCTGCCCACACAGCTGAGGAGAGTACACCATAAAGACACTCCCCAACCCCTTCACATGGAACCAAAATGGACCAATCACAATGAAAAAAGAACTTAACAGCTGAGGGCCACACAGGAAATTCCCCAAGCCCCAGTTGAGAAGTCAGCAGTGAAACTATGAAAGAGAGAGTGCACATGTGAGCCCAGGATGAGATGACACTAAGTCCAGATCATACTGGCATGGATTTGATGAAGAGGTTAATGAGAGAAATGGAAGCAAACATTGAAAATCACCTAGAAAAGGTACAGAGCAAGCTCACAAGCTTTGCCACCAGGCTGGTTATAATTGAGAAGAAACAGATGGACTTGAGTAAATCAGTGATTGAATTAAAGGCAAACAAGCAAGCAGAAGACCTCAAGAATCAGCTAACCAAACTAAGTGAAAACATAAGCAAATATAACAGTATCAAGAAACATTAAGTAAGTCAAACTTTGAAATGAAAACACAATTCAACACAAAGAGATAATCCAAAAAGCTGTAGCAGAAAACCAAAACCAAATGCAAGTAATGAAAACCCAGAATTCCTCACCACTAGAGTCAATAATTGGAAATATAGAACCTCAGATGTGGAAGATAAAATAGAAGAGAATGGCAGGGAAATAAAAAATTTGAATAAATTCAAAAAAATCATGTGAACAAAATATGAGGGAGCTATGGGATACCATAAAGAGACCTAATCTAAGGATCATGAGGATCCCAGAGGGAAAAGAATCCCAGGCCAATGGCATAGAAAATATTTTCAACAGGGCTGGAGAGATGGCTCAGCGGTTAAGGCACTTGCCTCCAGTGCCTAAAGCCCCAGGTTCAATTCCCCAGGACCCACATAAGCCAGACCCACTAGGTGGTGGCCCTAGTGTGCTCTCTCTCTCTCTCTCTCTCTCGCTCTCTCTCTCTTCCTCTCCCTCTCTCTCTGCTTGAAAATGAATAAA
This sequence comes from Zapus hudsonius, assembly GCA_004024765.1. Lineage (NCBI taxonomy): Eukaryota > Metazoa > Chordata > Mammalia > Rodentia > Dipodidae > Zapus > Zapus hudsonius. Next base: position 33,879 of record PVHP010004772.1, on the reverse strand, counting down.
TAAAATATTTTAAAAAAGAAAATATTTTCAACAGAATTATTCAAGAAAATTTTCCTTATCTTATGTGAGAAAAACCAGTACAGGTAAAAGGTGCCCACATGACTCTAATCAGATTCAACCAAAGAAGAAATTCTCCAAGACATATCTTAGTTAAAAATGCCATAGAGAGTAAGAGAAAGTGCTAAAAAGAAAAAAAAAATTCATCGCCTATAAAGGCAATTCCATCAGATTTACCTCAGACTTTTCACTTGTAACCATGAAAGCCAGAAGGGCTTGGGACAATACTATTCTAGGCTGAAAGAAGTATGGCTTTCAACCTAGACTACTGTAAAAGCAAAGCTATCCTTTATAATAGATGGAGATTTGAAAGTGTTCCATGAAATAAGCCAGCTCTACAATTATCTGAACAAAAAGCCAAATTTACAGAAGATACTATGGGAGATCTTCCACAAAGAAGAGACAAGCAATCTAACTCAGGAGAGCATTAGAGAACAAGTAAAGCTATCAATGTCAGTGTGCTAATAATAACAGTACAAGCATCAACCCCCATTTATCCTCCAACATAGCAGGGCTTAAAGCAAACCTCACAGTTATAACTCTGAATATAAATGGACTCAACACTCATATAAAAAGACACAAGCTAGCAGTGTGGTTCAGGAAAATGGACCCTTCCATCTGCTGCCTTCAAGAAATGCACCTTACCTCTAAAGACAGTAATCTCCTAAGGGTAAAAGGATGGAGAACAATTTACCAGGCATTTGGAAATAAAAAAGCAAGCAGTGTGGCTGCATTAATATCTGACAAAATAGACTTTAAACCAAAATCAATTAAAATGGACAATGATGGCCACTTCTTACTCATCAAGGTAATGATCCAACAAGAGGATATCAGTATCATAAATATATATGCACCAATCTCAGGTGTACCACAGTTCATAAAGCAAATTTTACTCAAAAAACAAAACAGAAATGAACTCTAATTCTATCATAGTAGGAGACTTTAACATACCACTATTATCTCTAGACAGATCATCCAAACAGAAGGTCAGCAGGGAAATAACGGAGCATAATGACACCATAGACCAGCTACAAATGACAGATCTATACAGAACATTCCATCCTAAGGACACAGAATTTACATTCTTCTCAGCAGCCCATGGAAACTTCTCCAAAATAGACCACATATTAGGTCTTAAAACATCCCTCAACAAATTCAGGAAGACTGATGTAGCTCCCTACATCATATCAGACCACAATGTGTTAAAGTTAGAGATTAACAATGGGAGAAACAGCAGAAATTAACCAACGATTGCAGTCTGAACAATACACTTTTAAACAATGAATGGGTCATTCAGGAAATCAAAAGGAAATTGAAAATTTCTTAGAAGGAAAAGAAAAAGCATCATACCAAAACCTTTGGGACACTATGGAGGCAGTCTTAAGGGGAAATAGTGCTAAATGCCTTTTTTAACAAAGACCGAGGGATATCAAATAATCACCTAACCACCAACCTGAAGGCACTGGAAATACTAGAACAATCCAACCCTAGAAGCTCAAGGTGCAAAGAAATGATTAGGATCAGAGCTAAGATCAATGAATTGGAAATGAAGAAAATGATTAATAAAATATTTAAATCAAAGAGTTGATTCTTTGAAAAAATAAATAAGATTGACAAACTCTTGGCCAATCTAATTGAACAAAAAAAAGAGAGAAGGCCCAAATCAACAAAATCTGAAATGAAAAGGGAGAGGTCAAAATAGACCCCAATGAAATTGGAAGAATCATCAGACCTGCAACTCCCTGTCCCAGTCATTGGATCCTTCCCACACTGAGCTGTTGATCAAAGAGACCCACGAGGTCCCCAAAGCAAGAGCCTTTTTTTTCTGTCAAAGCTCTTGAATACCCACCCTAAGCCAAAGATAAGACCCTATTGCTGAAGAAACCACAGAAAGACATCGAACAACACCTAGAGACTGTGCGAGATCCAGAGTGGTATCCAGTCCCCAGATGGTAGCAAGTGCAATGCAGGAAGGCACAACATAAGCTGCCAGGGGAAATTGGTCTATGATACTTAGATAAAGCAAAGACCACTGATGTAAAATGCAGACTGTTTCCATGAGAAGGCTGAACACACTTCCTTCTGGGAAAGATCAACAAACCAAGAAATGATCACCTGTGTAATAGAGGTGCCAAAACATGGTGGAATATTCAACAACTTCTAAATTGGATAAGAAATCCACTCAGTGACAAGGAACCCTTAACTGGAATTGGGACTCAGGGCAAAATCCTATGGGAACCAAAACCTGGGGCTCCAATTTAAATCTCCATTACCAGAGAACTGCAGAGAGGCTAATCTCAATAAAATTTTGCCAAATTAGAAATGTGTATCTCATTTAACCTTTACTGATTTCACTCTCTGATGGAGATTCTCTTTGTATTTTTCAGAAGGCAGTGAGAGAGCTGTGGTCATTACAACTCTACTGATGAGCCTGAGGAGGAAGGCTGATATCCCAGCAAGAGATGAACCACTCAGGCCTATCATTTAGACCCCAATTGAAACACTTGAGAGAGTGATGGGGCAAGAAAGAGACCTATAACCACAGCCAATCAGTCAACCCAGGATAAGTCAGTGAGACAAACACCAATGACTTCCAACACAACTTAAAGTAGAAGCACAGAGACTTTTAAGTTCACAATAAAACAGACTTAAAACTTATCCTCCATGACTCAGGGAACTGAGTGGAAGAGGGGGTGGAAAGATTGTAAGAGCCATGGTGGGAGAGATTACCCAGAGACATTGCCCCCCTCAGCTACAACACATAAGGGGGGGGCAACCTAGCTGCCTCCTGTGCTATCCATAATCTCTTGCCACATGGATTGATCCAGTGGGCCCAGTGGATTGGGGATAGGGAGGAGGGAAATGGGAATACAACACAATATTTGCTCATACAATGTATCTAATTTTGGACAATAAAGACTTTTTCAGTGGTTTAAGCATCTAGCACAAAGCTCTGGAGAGGCCACAACAAACACACACACACACACACACACACACACACACACACACACACACACACACAAAACACAAACATAAAGAAGTTAATAAATATTTTTAACTGCTTAATATAAGAATTTTCTAACAAAGTAGGTAGAAACAGGCTGTATTATCAAGAGGGTGACTATATAGCTTCTACCACCATCTCCCCAGTAGAAACTAATTTAGTTCAGATTTTTTTTGTGGTGTTTATTTTTGTTTTTTTTTATTCTAGGTATCATATTTCTAGCTCTTATTTTGACAAATGTTATCAACTTTCTGAAATTCAGAAATGTTCCATAATTAGTCAAAGAGCACTCAGTTAACATGAGATAGAAGTAACATTCGGACCCAATGCACATTGCTTCCAGATGACCTTCATAGTAGACCCCCTCATGAGGGTAAATGAGAGACAATGTGGCACTGCCTGAACCCCAAATCTATCTTGATTGTTTCTGTAGAAATCCAATTTTTTACAACCTTATTTGTGAAGTGGGGTAGAGAAAATCTGGGAAGGGCTTAGGGGAAGACTGGAAGGTAATCACACGTCAAAAGATTCCTTGATATCTGGGATTGCCTGTGTCTTCTCCAGGTTAATTTAGCACAGCGGAGGGACATGGAATGCTCACGCATTGCAGAGCTATCGGCTCTCTCTGTACCTGAGTCTAGCTGTTTCCAATAGCAGAGAACACATGCCTCACCATCCCCCAAATAGAGTGGTTCAGAAAGAAGGAACCCCAGGTTGCAGGCTTTCTATAAAATTAACCATGCAATCCAAGCCAAATGTCTGTGATTCCTTATCTTCACAAAACGATAAGTGAAAACGAATGCACAGTTGCATGCAGATATTCCCTGGAGACAGTACAAGGCATTTTAAAAACATGAAACATTTTGATCTTCTTGTAGAGAAGCAAGAGGAAATTTGACAACAATAAAAATAAAACAAAAACTAGTGCACAGATCGATTGCTCTAAGAACACACATTCCAGGCACAGTAGCTCTGCTAAGGAGACAGACAGAGCTGCTTGCTTTTCACTGCCATTCTTTGTTCTCAAAAAGGAAAATAGAGGCAGACACCAATGATACACAACACAATCCAAAGCAGAATTCCAGAGACACTCAAGATCTCATCAATAAAACAGGTTTAAAATTCACCTACCATGACTCAGAGAACTGAGTGGAAGTGGGGGCGCAAAGGTTGTAAGAGCCATGGTGGAGGAGAATATCCAGAGACATTGCCCCCTCAGCAACAACACAATGGGGAAAAAAACTTGCTACCTCTGGTGTGATTCATAACCCTCTACCCCATGGACTGATCCAATATTCCCACCTAGGAGGGCCCCAGTGGGTTGGGGACAGGGAGGAAGGAAATGGGGATACCATCATAAGATTTGCTCATGCAATGTATCTAATTATCGACAATCAAGATGCTAAAAAAATAAATAAAACAAGTCCTAAGGTTGTATTCATAGAAAGATATTCAGTTGCAAAAATAACTTGGCCAAATAATAAAGTTGATTTGAGCTATGAAAAGGAAAAGCTCATTACACAGCAATTATGCAGTGATCTACAGGGGAAGAGTTCTGTGGGACTGTCCAGGTGCCGCTGAAGAGGCTTCTGGAGGAAGGATGGAAACTCTTCATGGACTCAGAGACATAGTTCGCATGAGGAAGCAGACAAATCACTTCAGTGTGCTGTGGTGAAAACCTTCCAAAAGGGGGACAAACACAGTAATGCCCAATATATTTTCAAAGTGAACAATGATCTTATTTCTCAATAATCACCACCTGTCCCTAGTTTCATTTTCTTTTAAAAGGCAGATGGTATCTCTCTGGATAAATGCTGTCCTTTTTTGTCTTAATGGTTCAAGAATGATAATATCACTGAGGATAGCGTCTTATTGGAAGCAATCTAGAGGAAAGAAGGGAACATTTAAAAAGACATTTGTTAAACCCCAGTCCGTTCACCTTGTAACTTTCAACTTTGAAAAGTTCCTCAACCTTCCTTGGAAGTCAGAGCTTTGAGGCTTGTGGTTTGTGGAAAGTATTTGACATGGCACTTGGCACACTGTAACCAACTCCACAAGTGGGATTTACTTCATCAGCCCTTTGCTCATATGTGGTTAGCAGGGTGGAGTGACATCTCGTTGGTCGAGTATGGACCCTCCAAATTGATGCTTCCTAGAGAGCATTTCCAGACCATCCATGAAGTCTGCCAGTCCTGAGAATGTGGGAGAAATGCTGCCGCCTTTTCAGACTGAGATAGTTTAAATTTAGGAGCAAACACTATTTAAACATAAGAATGTAATGCTTGGGTAGACATATGTGTATGTGGGTTTTAAAGTGTCTGGATTCTCTTGACAAGGGTTGTTGTTCAGCATCCTAATAGACAGGGCTTTTGGTCCTCCAGTATTCTGACAGCTGGATGCAGACTTCAGTCTGTCATCATTGCCACAGCTGAGGAGGTGGTCCTGCCCCCAGTGGACCGGTGTCTCTGTTAAGATGCCACACTTTCTCCATCTCTGCCTCCATGGACATTCACACTGCTGGGAGTGGACATGACCCTGGGTTAGAAACCCTTCCTTTCATACTCTGGCTTGAGCAAAAAATATCAAATTGTATTTAAAAAAAATTCTCACCTGGGGGCTGGATAGATGACTCATCAGTTAAGGTGCTTGCTTGCAAAGCCTGACAGCCTGAGTTCAATTCCCCAATACCTTATATAAAGCCAGATGCACAAAGTGGCACATGCACCTGGAGTTCCTTTGCACTGGCAAAAGACCCTGGTGTGCCCATTCTCTCTCTCTCTTTTTGTCTCTCTCTTTCTCCTTGCAGATAAATAAATAAATAATTTTAAAATGTCATCTGGAAGACATAGTATACCATGTCATGTATGGGAGAAGAGTGCATTTTGCTCTTTTAAAAATTTTATTTATTTGCAAGCACAGAAAGAACAGAGGCAGAGAGAATGGGTGTGTCAGGGCCTCCATCTGCTGCAAAGGAATGTACACCTTTGTGCATCTGGCTTTATGTCTGTATTGGGGGAATTCGAACCTGGGTTGTTAGACTTTGCAGGCAAGTGCCTTAATCACTGAGCCATCTTCCCAGTTCTATTCTTGCTTGTATTTACAGGACTAACATATTCTGTTAGCTAATGCTCCCCATTTGGGATTCAAAGTTGAAGGGAAGAGTCCAATGTCTGCACACATCTCAGACCTGAGCTGGAAGCTACTTCCACTCCTCAGAGAATGTGTGTTGAACATGGATGGAGCTGGTCCCTGCCAAGGCATCTCATATACCTGATCAACAATCCAAGGAGTGCTGCTTTGTAGATGTGATTGTCACTGTGGCTTTGTAAACAGGGAAACCAGGACCCAGGGAACTGAGGATCTTTCCCTTGTCTGTGCAACTATCTGGAAACCTGTGGGCCCTCTGCATCAAATTGCTCTGCTGGGAATTCTATTGTGCTGCCTGGAAAAGTTCCTTTTGTTATCTTTTGCATGACTAGGATGATTTCAGATACAATCTAATTTCATTCCAGAAAAAAAAATCTAAGTCTAACCTCAAATCCTGAGAAATGAATTTCTTTTTAATTACACATTATAAATACACATACTTAGTATTGGTTAACCCTCCCCATCCCCTGCCCCATCACCCCAACATCTTCCTTCTTTCACCCTTCCACCCTTGGCTTCCCTCTTTGACTTTCATATCACTTAAGGTCTGCTCCTTCCCCCCACCCCAAAACTCAGTTCCACATACCTCCCTCCCCAGGCTCCTTTCTAGTTTCCTGGCATCTACATTCTCCCACAAGATCAGACAGATGAAAATGTTCTAAGCTAGGATCCACATACTAGAGAGAACATGTGGTGTCTGTCTTTCTGTATCTGACTTACCTCACTTAATGTATTTTTAAGTACCGTTTGCTAGTAAATTTCATAATTCCATTCTTCCTCCTAGCTAAATAGAATTCCATTGTATATATGTGCCACATTTTGGTGATACATTCCTCAGTTATTGGACATCTAGCCTGATTCCACTCCGTGCTCTTGCAAAGAGCGCAGCAATAAACCCAGATGGTAAGCATCTCTGTAGTAGACTGTACAGTGGTTTGGAAATATGCCCAGGAGTGGTACTGCTCGGTCATATGGTAGTTTCATTTTTAACTTTTGGAGAAAACTCCACACCACTTTCCTAGTGGCTACAGCAGTTTACACTCCCACCAACAGTGAATACAGTGAATAAGGATTCCTCTTTCCTCACCTCTTTGTCAGCATTTGTCTGTTTTCTTGATGAAAAACATTTGGACAGGGATGAGAGTTCATCATGGTGGTTTTAATTTGCATTTCCATAATGGCAATGGATATTGAACACTTTTAAAAAATATTTATTGGCTACTTGAACTTCTTTTGATGGTGAAGTACTGACAGCTCCATCATCTGTGAGCCTTTTTCTTTTTTGATTGGGCTATTTGTTTGAATGTTGTTTTGTTTTCTTGCATTCTTTGATTATATTAGATACAAATCCTTTATCAGATACACAGCTGGTAAGACTTTCTCCTATTCTGTAGGCTGTGTCTTCTTCACTAACTATTTCTTTTGCTGTTATGGAAGCTTCTGAATGGCCAGAGTCATATTCAGAATCTTGTGACTCATTCCTATATCTTGAAAAGGATTTTTACCTCTAGCAGATTCCAAGTTTCTGGTCTCATGTTAAGGTATTTGATTTATTTTGGATCGATTATTTTGCAGGATGGAAGGATTCTTTTGCATGTGGCTATCCAACTTTCCCTGCACCATTTGTTAAAGAGGCTACATTTTCTCTAATGAATATTTTTTTTAGTAAAGTCAGGTATCTATAACTGTGTGGGTTAATTCAGAAATCTATTTATCTGCTGGTCTATTTTGTGCCTTTAGCATACTGTTTTTGTTAGTATGGCTCTATAGTACAGCTTGAAATCAGGTACAGTGATACCTCCCTCACCCCATGTTTTAAAATTATTTTTTGCTCCTGATTGTGTTGGCTATTTGAGGTCTTTTGTACCTCCAAATGAGTTTTGAGAGTGTTCATATTTCCATGAAACATGGCATTGGGATTTTGATGGAGATGGCATTGAATCTATAAATTGTTTTTGATAAGATTGTCATTTTCACTCCGTTGATTCTTCTAATCCATGAACATGAGAAATCTTTCCATCTTTTGTCTTCTTCAGTTTCTTTCTTGAATGTTTCAGAGTTTTCACTTTATAGTTGTCCACTTCTATATTAGGCTTATTCCTAGATGTTTTTGTAAAAAATGGTGATGGAGTGGCTTCCTTGATTTCTTCCTCAATTTTCTATGAGTATACAGGAAGGTTATAGATTTTGTGTGTTAATCTGTAATGTTTTCCTGAATTGCAAAGTTCTTAGGCTGCCGGCTTTGCATGTCATATATGGTTGTATATTTTGATAAGAAAAACACTGAGATTTCCTAAGTTTAGTGACGGGTGAGAATATAAGGAGAAAAGAAAAGAGAAACAATAAAGTTAACAAGTTCCCTGGGTCACACCACAGGACCGAGAAAACATCTGTATTAAGGTTCACCGAAGTATCCCTACCAGGCAGCCTATCTCCATCCTTCTTAACTAGGACAAAAACAAACAAATAAACAAAAACATGGCATTCATTGGCTCCATCCAGACAGGTGGATGCAAATTTCTCCACTATATAGAAAGTCCAACATGTCTATTTTCTGGACGTAATTTGTCATTGTAGTCTCATTTTTAATTATTCTCTTGATAGATCCTTTGTTTCTTCTTTATTGTTCATGTCTGCATGTGTTTGCAGACATATGTATGTTATAAAATATGTGTAGAGGTCAGAGGACAACTTTAGATGCCAGTCCTCCTCCACTATCTTGTTGGAGGCAGGGTTTCTTTGTTTTTCACCACTGTGTATGCTAGACTACCTGGCTTGTAATTCCCTGGTCTCTGCCTCCCATCTCACTGTATGAGGGCTGGGATCATAGAGGTTTGCCAAGGCACCCAGCTTTTATGTAGGTTCTGGGAATCTGACCTCAAGAACTCACACTGGTTCAACAAGCACTTTACCCAATGAACTATGTTCTATGTTCCCATCCCCCCCAAACCTTTGTTTCTAACCTTCTTCTTTGTACTCTGCCGCAGTTGTCTGGATTGACATCTCCCTTGGTTCCTTGTACCAACACTTATGTCTCATTCATTTTTGTAAATCCAAATTTTCTCATTCTTCAAATGCCAATGCCACCTTCACGAGCCCTTCAGGGAGGGACACCAGATCTCAGCTCTTTCAATCAGTCTTCCTGTGTTGTTCTGTCACCAGGAGGCTCCCAGCAATCCCACGACGTAGTTATCCCCAAGGTAGCACCCCAGATAGGATCTGATTCCCAGTCTGTTTGCCCCTGTGCACCTAAACATTGCCCTCTACCATTTCTATATATAAGCTCACTTTGTATAAACTTGATGAGTATTGAGAAGTTTTATATCGTAAGACTATTGTGCTAGCACATGTATTGTCTCTCCTTTACTATGCAGAGACCCCTTAAGACACAGGGTGCTAAGTGCCCTGCGCTGCCTTCCAGTAGCTCCATAGGCTGCTAAAAGCAGGGAGAATGTCGTTTCCAAGGACTTAAATTAGCTCTTTCAGTTTTTGTTATTGTTCTATCTCTGTGCATTTATCTTCCAGGTATTTATTTTCACTGGGTAAGATGTTCTGTATTAACTTGATGGCAATTGATTAATACAAGAGCCTTCAGTGATATCTTAATTACTGATTATGAGATAAACCCAGATGAACCAAATAATGTTCTGAAAATTACAATGTCAGTACCACTGGTCATTAGACACTTGAGAAGGACTTGTGAAATTTATTTAAAATTAAAACAACTGTGTCTGTTTAAGAAGGATTGGAAAAACAATTTAAAATCACCCTTTCTGATATCAATTAATTGTCGATTTAAAGTCTTTAAAAAATTTAGTCACTGGGAAAATCACTTTGTTTTATGCTGGGAAATGATCCAAGATGCGGCATAGCTAATAGGCAAGTACATAAAGAAGGTAGGCAGGCACACAGACTGTTAGAACTGTAGAAACATGGATCCCCGTGGCCCATGCTACTCTCCTTATATGGAGTGCATCCGTCTGGCTAATCTCCGGGTGGTGTGCATCCTAAGCAGGTGAAACTAATTACTCAGCAGGGAACCATGGAGCACTAGCCTCTGAACTTATTTATAAAACCTTATGAGGTATCCTCGCAAAGGGAAAGCTTGTCTAATTAACACACAAGAGCCATGTGCCTGTTAAATTGGAAACAGAGTCATTTGGAGGGACATTTAGACTAGCATGCTGCTTCTGGTCATGGATGCAAAGGTAACTGCCACCTTTAATATTTAAATCTTCTAATGAGAACCTGGAGGTATAAAGGGTGTCTATACTCTCTTCCTGACTGCTCCACAAGGGAAACAGGCCTCCCATGGTGTGCAGAGTGCCCCCCATGTGTCTTGTGCATGGGCTTGAGCTGTCTTTTCTAACCTTGTCCTGTTTCCTCATCTATAAAACAAATTCGAGACACGATTTCCAAGGTTCATTCCAAATCTGATATTTATGACATAATTGTTCTTGGAACATTTTGCTCCAGAGATTATTTTTTGTTATAATCCTGATAATCAACCTCATGTGGTACTGAGAAATGAATTTGAGGCAGAGGATTTAGGAAGAATGTCATCTATACATAACATGTGGTGGGATTGTGAATGAGCTGCTTTGGGGTAGACGTGAGGATGGCAGAGATGGCTGACATTAGCTTAATATTTACTGCATTCCCAACACCGCTCAGCACTTTGGAAATATTATTTGAATGACTACTTAAGACAAGCCGATGATGACACTTACACCCTGGCCACCCTCATAATACAAATGAGAAAAGAGCATCTTGAACTCACATCATTGTCAGCAAAGCTATGGAGAAGCAGCAGAGATCCTGGATTTGAAACCAAGGAGGCTAGCTTCACTGCTACTGTTTTCACAAGACCATTTTTTCTGCCTTTTCTAAAGTGAGGGGTTTGATTTTGGCAAGGATGTGGGATAAAGTAACCTTTGACCTCTAATGGTAGGAATGTAAATTAGTAAAGTCACTTTGGAAATCAGTATGATAGTTTCCAAAAATGACTAAAAATAGAACTATTTATGATGCAGCTGTTCCACTTCTGGGCATACACCTGAAGGAATATAAGTCAGCCTGCCATGAGAAGTTATGTGTACATCCATGTTTATTGCCACACCATTCACAATAGCCAAGATACAGACGCAGCTAGGTAAATTAAGATAAAATCAATAGATGGATAGATAAGGAACATGGGCATAAACATACAATGAAATTTTATTCAGCTAGCTATAAAGAATAATGAAATTATGTCATTTTCAGGAAAATAGTACAACTGGGCATCATTATGTTAAATGAAATAAGCCAGACTCAGAAAGATACATACCCCATTTTTTCCTCTCATATGCAGATACTTGATAAAAATAAGAAAATATGAAAGTGGAGGGGATTATTTGGGAATAGAAGAGAGAACATTTGAAGAAGAGAGGGGAGAAGAAGAGAGGGCAATGGAGTAGGATGAATATGACCCAAGTATATGGTAGACATGTATGAAAATTTCATAATCAAACCCATCATTCCATACAGCTAATATAATAAAATGCAATATAGTAATGAATTCTGGAATAAAGTTATGAACATGAGTGGTAATGAAAGTAACACAGAGGTGTTAAGAATGGAGTATGGCCACTACTTCTAAGGATGTTCCATTGGAAAAGAGATAAAGAGAAAATGAGACACAAATCAATGACCCATCCTTGTTTGTGGAGTGGTCTCCACAAGCCTACCAACTCACATCAATAATCTCAAAGCATGCAAGGGAAATTTTAAAACAATGAAGTAGATTTGGGACATCAGGCAGAGTTGTTTCCAAAACCCTATTCTGCCATAGGAATGGAAAACAGACAGGAGAACATCTAGACATGTACTTTTAGAAATAAAGTGATATCTACTGTATTAGTCAGGGTTCTCTAGAGGAAATAGAGTTGATAGAATGGTTATATTAAAAAAGTGGTTTTATTGGAGTAGTCCACATGGCTGGAGGCCTCAGCAATCCCAATCAAGCCCTGAAGGCCTGAAGGCTCCCTGGGGAGCCATTGGTCTTCAGTGCACAATGTGAAGCTGTTGCAGTTAGCTTAGAGTTGCTGAGCAGAAAGAACCCAAACAAAAGTGGCTTGTGGAGGAATGGGTATATTAGGCTTATGAACTCCAGGGGAGACTCCATCCTGGCAGGAAAAATGATGGCATGAGCAGAGGGGTAGAAATCACCTCCGCCACAGCACTGCAAACAATGGCAGGAAGGTGTGTCAAATATTGGCAAGGGGAAGCTGGCTTATAACCCCCATAAGCCCACCCCCTACAGCATAGCTCTAGCAAGGTTCTAATACCCAAACTGCCATCAGCTGAGGATTTGTCAATCAGAACACATTCATTTGTTTGTGGGGGACACCTGGATCAAATCATGACAGAAGCCAAGGAAACTGGGTTCCAATGTCCAGGAAGGGGAGGAGAGCAGGATGCATGTGCAAATCACTATAATCACCAGCAGACGGGGGAGGAAGGAAGAGGCTCCTTTCTCCTCAAGCTCCTTATATCCAGTGCCCTTCTGGAAGGCCGACCGACTTGGGGGGAAGGGCTCGCTCTGGAGGAGGGAACTCCTCCTTTTGTCAGTCCTTTCTGTAGGCAAGCTCAGAGACCCAGCCAAGATTACTATGGATTATTAAACAGGTCAAGATGAAAATAAACTTAACCATCACACCTACCCTCACCTAAAGTTGTTTATCAATCCTAGAATCTGGTTCATCCAAGTCAGCTGTTTTCTTGGGGACAGGGGACAGGATGGAAAAGTGGCATGAGGAGAAATGCAAATACTTTCTTTTCTTCTTGGAGGAATTCAGATCTCAATGCATTGGAAGAAAATAAGGAAGGTTAGATTTGTGTTGACAAGATTTAAACTTGGTGCAGGATCTGTTTAGCTGGAGTTGGGATGACATTATTTAGGGTGATAAAAGTAAAATGCAAAGGGTTCTAGGTTAAGATGGGGGTGTGGTAGTACAACATAGCAGTCAGTGGGGAGAGAAAGGCAGAGAAAACTTCTTTTCTTCTGAAAACTGAAGGGGTGCAAGATAAATTCAACCTCAGAAGAAAACTAGGAAAGAGTCAGAACATTCATACAAACAGCTGGAATCTCTTCCAGCAGCACTGGTTCCAGATGCACAGGTGCAGCAGCTGGAGGGTCAAGCCATGCCTAAGGAAAGCAACAGCAGCTTCCTTTTTTTTTTTTTTTTTTTTTTTTTTTTTTTTTTTTTTTTTTTTTTTTTTTTTTTTTTTTTTTTTTTTTTTTTTTTTTTTTTGGTTTTCTGAGGTAGGCATAGTTTAGCTTTAACTGCAAATCCAGGGAAATCTGCCTTCAGCCAGCTGATAGTGGAAAACGCAGCTGGGAAGATATATATTCCAGCTCCATCTCCAGCTGCAGCAGGAACACGCCGGCACCCAGACAGTTATGGCCTCAGATGCAGCCCCAGGGTTTGGCAGTGAAGAGCCCCACCCAGCTGCCTGAGCTACAAGGACAAGAGAAGACGGCAGATGCCACTTCCACCAGCACCACAGAAGTCAAATCATCCTTAAGAAAGTCTGATGAGGGGTGCTGTGTATCAGAGGGGTCTGGGCAGTAGTGTGTGTGTGGTGACAGGTGCTCGCTGCAGGTGCAGGACAGGATGAATTGAGGCCCAGTGAATCTAGAGCCTTTGCTTCCCCCAGGGGAAAGGTGGAATCGAGTCCTGCATGCTCCAGGCTGGTGAAGAGCTCCCAGCATATATGGGTCTAGAGCTGTAGAGGCCATAGTGGGAGCAGTGCCTACAGAACCCCAGTCATGGGAGAAGGTCTGTGTGGCAGCTCAGAGCCTGAGCACTTGGGTCCAGGGTGCTCCAGTCTGGTGTAGAATAGAACCTGCCCGAGGTCAGGATGCTCCAGACAGGAGAGATACTTGATGAGTTTAAACCTAGTTCTGCCATATTGTTTGGGCCTGAACACACTGAATAGGTGAAGAGCAAGGGGAATTCAGGTCACGTGATGCAGGCTGATGAGAAGCTTGGCATGTTTGGCTCCTGAGCTCTAAGGGTAACAGCACAACCAGTGCCTATACACCCAAGCCTGGGACACCTGTGTTCCTGGGCCTGCATGTTTCAGACCAGTGAACTATATGGTGTGTCTGGGGCTGGTGCTCTGGTGAAGAAAACAGAAATTCTGTGTCCTGTGCCTAGGGATGCCAGAGCAATAGGGGCTGATCTATCTGTAGCCAGTACACCTGCTCTATACTGCCTTAAAATCAAACACATCTCAAGTATCAGCCACCAACCCAGAGTAGTAGACAGACTTCTAACCTCTACAACATCTGCACCTGTGCTACTGCACACCTATCCAACTCAAACAAAAAAACCAGATCAATCACTGAAAACAGAAATCTTTTATACTTCTACAAACCTCCTGTGCACTATGTGCACAACTTCCAGCCTCCCTGGGTTCCTCATTCTGATTCTAACTAGTGAGCAATAGTTTACTGGCAGGTACCTGGCAGGGAGCTAAGAGGTGATCTCTACAACCCACCCAGCTGGTATACGGAAGGGAAAGAAGAACAAGTAGGTCAGCTCTGTAACACTCCTGAGCACCAGTAGCAAGACACAGTAGTGATGAAAGCCAGAGAAGATCTCTGACTTCCAAACCGTATTACATACTAGGCACCAGCCCAGAACCACTGGCACACCCAAAACATCTGCAACTCACACACCTGTGGTTACAATGCTATCCCAAACCCAAACAGAACCCAGAACAAAACACTCACTGAATACCCAACAAGAAACTATATTGGCTTCCACATTAAGAAAACTAGACCCTTAACCAGAAATAGGAAGAAACCAATGTTAAAAAACCACAATACATCAAGCTGAGAGTCCTCCACCTAGGACAACCCATTCCACAATGGAAGAGGCCAGTGAGAATGAAGGGAACATACAGAACTACAACCCCAAAATGAGAATAAAATAAGTTCAGGTCATAACTGCTATAAGACCCTGACCAAGATATTGGCTGTAATAGAAACTGTCAAAAAAAAAAAAAGACATAAGTGAGTTAAAATTCAGCAACGTAAGTCTGGCCATCAGATTAAACTTAATTGAGAAAATCAAAGTGACTTCAAAAGCACATTAAGCAAATTGAAGGTGAACCAACTACACGAGGAGCTCGATAACCAGCTGATAATTTGGATGAGGACATAATCATACATAAGAAGGAATTCCAAGAAACATTAACAAAAATAAAACTACATTGGAAACTAGAACTCACCAGAGAAATAGAGACTATGGACAAAAATATAACAGAAACCAAAAATCAAACAGAGGTTTTAAAAGCCTCCTTTGAAGTCCTCAATCCCAGAGTTAATAATATGGAGGACAGATTCTCAGGCCTCAAAGACAAGACAGAAGAATTTAATAGGGATTCCATAAGCTTAATGAATTCAAAAAAATTATGTGAACAAATATGAGAGATTTGTGGGATACCTTAAAGACACCAAATATCAGTATCATTGGGAATCCCAGAGGGAGAAGAAACAGAGACCAAAGACATAGGAAACATTTTCAACAAAATTAGAGAAGAAAGATTTCCTAATATTATAAGAGAAAGGCCAGTCAAGACAAAAAGGCCCACATAACTCCAAACAGACAGGACCAAAGAAGGAACTCTCCAAGACATATCTTAGTTAAAATACTAAACATAGAAAGCAAAGAGAAAGTGCTCAAGGCAGCAAGAGAGAAACAACTCATCACATATAAAGGCAAACCCATCAAACTTACCTCAGAATTCTCATTAGAAACCATGAAGGCAAGAAAGGCATGGAACAATGTTCTTTAATGCTTAAAGAATTATGGCTTTCAACTTAGACTACTATACCCAGTAAAGCTATCCCCCATAATAGATGGAGAAATGAAAGTGTTCCATGATAAAAGGCAGCTCTAAGATAATATGAGCACAAAGCCAAGCTTACAGAGGAGTCTATGGGAGATATTCCACACAGAAGAGATGAGCAACCAGCCTCAAGAGCCCAACAGAGGACGAGCATGCTAACCAAAATTCCTGGGCTAATAATAACTTGAGGCATCAACCTCCATAAACCCTCCACCATGGCACCTACAATAACTTAACCCAGAGCAGATAAAGCTCCTAAATAAGCCTATCACATTCACTGAAATTGAAAATATAATAAAAAACCTCCTCAAAAGGAAAAGTCCAGGGCTGGAGAGATGGCTCAGTGGTTAAGGCACTTATCTCCAGTGCCTAAGGCCCCCGGTTCAGTTTCCCAGGACCCACATAAGCCAGACCCACAAGGTGTTGGCCCTGGTGTGCTCTCTTTCTCTCGCTCTATCTCTCTATCTCTCTGCTTCAAAAATGAATAAATAAAATATTTTTAAAAAAGGAAAAGTCCAGGAACTGATGGATTCTCAGACAAATTCTACCAAACCTTTATCATACAACTGAAAACACTCTTTCTAAGCTTTTTTCACATTATAGAAGAAGTAATGCTTCCAAACTCCTTCTATAAAGCTAACATCAGCCTAATACCAAAATCACACAAAGACACAAAAAGAAAGGAAAATTATAGAACCGTATCCCTGATAAATTTAGATGTAAAAATTTGGATCAAAATCCTCGCAAACCCAATACAACAACACATCAAAAGTATTATCCACCTTGGCCATGTAGTCTTCATCCCAGGGATGCAGGGGGGATCAAAATAAGGAAGTTGATCCATGCAATTCAACACATTAATAAACACAACCATAAGAATCACATGGTCATCACAACTTGTGCAGAGAAGACCTTTGACAAAATTCAACACCATTTCATGATCAAAATAATTGGGGAGGCTGTATAGAAGGCCTGTACCTCAACATGATAAAGGCAATATACAAAACTCCTAAAGCCCACGTCATACTCTATGGGGAAAGACTGAAGGAGTTCCCACTCGAAGCAGGAATAAGACAGGGGTGTCCAATCTCACCACTACTCTTCAACATACTCTTCAACATTGAAGTTCTAGCCCAAGCAATAAGACAGGAAAAAGGCATAAAAGGGATACAAATTGGAAAGTAAGAAGTGAAAATATCCTTTTTGGTAGATGACGTGATCTTATACATAACAGACCTAAAGAATAGTACCAATCCACTCCTGAAGGTGATAAATTTCTTCAGCAAAGTGTCAGGAAACAAAATTGAGACACAAAAATCAGTAGCCTTCCTGTATGCAAATGGCATGCATACAGAAAAGAGATCAATGAGACTGTCCCATTTTCAGTAGTCTCAAAAAAATCAAATAGTTTGTAGTAACAGTAAGCAAGGGTGTGAAAGACTTGTATAATGACAACATAAAAGTGTTCAAGAAGGAAATAGAGGAGGATGTGAAAAGATGGAAAGATAAGTGATGGGCACCTCAGGGTGCTACAGAAAGCAAGCAGCCTTGGGAGCTCCAAACATTGATCATCTTCCCCCCACAGGAAGTGAGAATTACATAAACCCAGTGAATTACCAGTCTGTTCTAATGAGCAGAAGGGTTGGACTGGAGCTTTTAAACAACACTGAGTGCCATGAAGATGTTTCCCAAGTCTGGTAGAGGATTACAGGAGCCAACATAACTCCCCTATAGTCAGCAATTTAGGGTCTGGATGGGGATTCCCCACTAATGCTGAGCATTAGTGAGTGGGAAGGGGTTGTGTGGGGGGGATCAGGGGATACATACCAACCTCTCTCTGGTTTTCCTCTGGTCCATTTATACTTACCAATCTGAAACCGATGCAGTAGTGATGAGAGAAATATCTTTTGGTCCTTTCCCCCCAAGAGAGCTAGAGAGCTCCAATAGTGCATCACAGCCTCGTGTCACAGAGGGAGCTAGGCAACCACAGGAAAGCTGCTTGGGCTAGAATTCAGGTTCCCAATTCTACAGAAATTCTTAACTCTCACACTGGCAACTCATGACTTGAGCATAGTACCCAAGGCACATGTCATGAAAATCACATTGAAGTTCTCTTATTTCCCTAAGGTTGAACATTTAAGTATCTGGACACCTCACATCTAATCTAGCATGAGCTGAGTACCACCTTCCAAGTCCTGTTTCTGTGGTCCTTTCCAACAGTGAGGCAAGGCCATGTTATCTCTTATGCTTGTGATAGACAAATTCTCAAAAAGGAGAGAGGGCTGATTTGATGTGAGGAGCTGGGATGAATGCCTTTTTAGAATTAGGGCTCTATTAGAAGTGTTGGAAGCAGGATACCAAGTTGCATGGTGGGGGCCAAAGGAGGTTACAGAAAGCCAAACATTAAAACAAGGTATGCCTTTTTTATCTTTTTGGAGGAAAGGGGTGTGTCCAAAGACGACATGAGAGAATTCAAAGAAGCAATGCAGGAGAGAGAGGGATGGGTGGATAAAGAAGGCCTTCGACTTTTAAGATCTGTGTGTGAGGGGCTTCTTTGCTCCTGCTTTGGACTGGACTGGGATTGGGGAGGAGGTAGGGAGGCAGAAAGAAAAGAGTAAAGTACAATTAAAGATTGGCTGAGCCTGCACAGCAGGGTGGAGGGGGGTCTGAGGTTTCCCACCTGACCTAGAGTCAGGCAGCAAGAGGACTCAAAGTGACTGCATCTGTGATCTGAGAGCTTGTTCTGGGCTTTTATCTCCTCACCATGGATAATGTTTCTCTATCCTCTTACCTCTAACAAGGAAGACACACTAAAAAGGCTTTGCTTTGTTTTATACGCCACTCATTTCCATGACCTTACTGGCTCTTGTTGGCATGGCAACTCAAGGACTCCTAGAGGAATGGCATCAATGAAGGCACTCTTCTAGTCTCTTCTGGGTCTATTTGCTCACAAAGTCCCTAGCTACTCTCACGGTACGCTAGCTCCGTTTCATACTGAAGAAACCAGGGCTCGATGACAGTATGGAACAGAGGTCACCAAGCTCCGGAGAGCCTGCCTGGGTTCAACTCCCTAGTGTTCTGACTTCAGAATATAGTCACACACTCTCTCATGCACTGCTTCTATGACAACAGTCCAATTAAAATGGAAACAAACCACCCAAATAGAAGTGGTATGAGGTCTGGAGAGGTGGCTCAGTGATTAAAGGCACTTGCTTTTAAATCAAGACAATCTGGTTTCAATTCCACATAACAAATACATCTGGAATTTGTGTTCAGTGGCAAGAAGCCCTAGCCTGTTCATTCTCTCTCTCTCCACCTCTCTCTCTTCCTCTCTCTCTCCTTTCAAATAAAGGAAAATGTTTAAAATGGTATGACTCACTTACATTGCAGAACATTTAGTTACCCCTACATTACTGAGAAGTTTATGGTGATGGAAAGATGTCTTTAGCACAAGCAAGGATCTAGCCAAAGAAAAAAAAGGTAGCAAGTACAGTATTTTTTTCCTGAAATTCAAAAGTTATAGCTCACTTGTACCATATTATTTTCACTTGATTTCCCAAATCTTGAGTAATGAACTTTCACTGTTATTATCACCAGACAAGATGAGACTGCATGCATGGAGATATTGCTTCTGCTCAGTCTTAGTACACGAACTCCCCTATACATATCCATCCAGGGCATGCTAGAGACCCACCAGTTATTGGAGTGAAGATCCCAGCCCAAGGACATCAGTGAAGCCCAGTCAGATGCCAAGGACCTTTGGATATGAAATGAATTAGAGGAAGGTGAATATAAGGTAAGATCTCCATCAGTTAGGAATGGCTGGTAAGACCCAGGTCTGTAATAGAGCCAACCAAGACCACCTCAAAAACAAAGTACTAGAACGTCACCCGCCCACCAGCCTCTGCATATATCATTATCCCAGGGTTGTTTCTCCAACATGGAGAGCTATGAGCATTTACTATTAGTGTATGAGGGAATTGGGAATAGACCTTTCTTTGAGTATTTGGGGTTGTGAACATCTGAACAAATATGCATCTTGGTTATCAGCTTTCTCACCTTTCAGAGACTATAGACTGGGTGGTCACATTCTCTGAGGTTGCCCAGCAATTCAGCAATGATCACATTTCTTCTCTCTAATCTAATACTTTTGGTCACTCCCTTCACTCTAAACAGTGTTACCTATACAACATAGTCCAAATCTGATACCTTACTGCCAATATGTATGCTATTTAAACATGCATTAAAGTACATATGTGAAACAGAAAAATCATGATATGTTATTACAAGATGACAAAAGATTTTACCCACACCTTTTTTTTCCAATGAGAGTGATAGTTTAATTTTGAGGTTGCAGTGAGAAAAAAGATAACTAATAAAGGTACAAATCTGAGATATCATTTGATTATTAAAAATGACAGAGGAAAAATTACATGACACCATAAAGTCATGTCACCTATGGGAAGTTATGGGGAAAAAATCTAAATCAGAAATCAAATGAAAGATATGGGATGACCAGACCCCAATTTCCAATAATTAAAAAAATACCATCTCTTGAAAAACAATGCAAAGGAAATGGAAGAAAAGTGAAGCAATTTTGCTGGGCATAATGGCACACTCCTCTAATCCCAGCTACTCAGGAGGTTGAGGCAGGGAGGCCAGAATAAACCTCTGCCCCCATCAGCTGGTTTCATTCAAGTGTTTTATCCAAGCAATGAAAAGGTAACTGCGATAGTGCAACACAGGCTACCCAGTGAAGACTCCTGAGACCTATAACACTGACTCTCCAGGCAAGATGTGCCCTCCGGTGCAATAGTGGCATGAAGGTTATGAACAGACCTGAGGTCCATTCCACACAAGGAAACACATGCCTGGTACTGAAAACCAGGTCAAAAACCCATGGATGGAAAGAATGCTGTCTTGTTACATGGATGTCAAACTGCCTCCTAAATATTTACTGTTATTCACAGATCAGTTCCGCTTTCAGGGTTGATCAAGAATATTCTTTTTGGGTCCTTGACAATGGCAGGAAGTCAACGATGAAGGTCATAACTGATCAAGTGCTGAAAATTCCCCTCACTCCTCCCCACAGTTCAGGAAACTTCATAGAAGATGGGAAAGGAAGAATGCTGGAGGATGAGGAAGAGCAATGTGGACACGATTAGTCCACTGCACTCATGAATTCAGGTCAAATGTTGTGACCTGTACGTGATGTGACCAGTCAAAATTCTGTTATGGAGGGAAGGGGCTGGCGGTAGCTGACCAGTGCCAGAGAGGAGAAATCGTCCTCTTCCATGGCAGAGTCACCACTAAAAGATGAGAAGAAGGAGGACATGAGACTGAGGGGGATGACGGAGGGAAATAGAGGTTCACGTGATAAAAGTGTAACATATCTATGTACATGTAAAAAAATAAAGCAAGTCACAAAACCATTTTTGTTTATGAAAAATAGTTATGTATCTCTACACATATAAACATGCACTTATAAAATTAAATAGGAAGCTTATCCAGCTAAGTGTGTGTGTGTGTGTGTGTGTGTGTGTGTGTGTGTGTGTGTGTGTGAGTGTGTGTGTGACTGCTGATGATTCTTCTTTACTGTAAAAATCGGTTCATCTGCAAAGAAAGGCGTGGAAGTAGGAAGGGGATTACTTAAGAAGGAGAAGTGTTTTATTGAGAAGGAATAAGTGAGGAATGGGGTAAATATGATCAAAATATATACACATATAAAATTATCAAAACTAAAAATGGAATTTGCTTAACAGTGAGCTTAATAAAGCTATCTGGATACATTAATGTTAGCATAGCATATTAGTTACCGTTCCTTTCCTGTGACCAAATATCAGAAAAGAGGCAACATAAGGAAGTAAGGTTAATTTTGGCTTACAGTGTCAGGTGACATGCCATCATCACAGGAAGGAAGGCATGGCATCAGAGCTGGAGGGATGACTGACTGCTCAGACAACCTTCGTCTTGTTATCCAGCCCAGGACCCAGGCAACAGTGCTAGCCCCAGTTAAGGTGGTCTTCCAACCTCAATTAATCTAACCAAGACAATCCCTCATGGACATGCTCAGAGGCTCATTTCTGAGGTAACTCTAGGTCCTGTCAGGTCAACAATTAATGTGAATTGTCACACAGGGTTTTATAGGAAGCAAAAAAAATATCAGAATAGTATACCTTTGAAGAATAGAAACATCTTGATCATCCCCCCCCCCCCCTGAGGTCCTGATGAGCCACATGTTAAGGTCCCGTCAGTCTTTAAGAATCCCGGAGAATCTTTGTTCTCTGTTAGAGCATCTCTATTATGTTTCTTTATCTGTCTTTGCTATTAGCTTGTAAGAGACAGGATCCTATTGTCAAACGTGTATCTGCAAAGTGACATATGCTACAAACACAGAGATGATTGCAAGATAGCAGATATGAGTTATCATCATGGAGAACTGCTGGGTTGAAGTAAACAACAAAATTATCTGTGTGGCCCAGATGTCCCGGACACTCTTAAATGCCCACTTGGCAGGCTAACGTAGGAGGGTTTTGGGCACAGGAAGAGGCCTCCTTGGGAGAAGGCTGAGGTGACTGTGGTTGGGTTCCTCATTCCTCTGACAGCTTCACCTTCACCAGCAGGACGCTTGTTTGCAATAGGCCACTGACTACATCCAGCTGATGTCTCTCATGATTTGCCCTGCCTGCAGAGACTGCAGGAACCTGCATTTCGCTCTGCTTCTGTAACACTCCAAGGTTGTCTCCACCCCAGCACACTGCCTTGCTGTGTGCTCTGCTTGGAAAGCAGGATTTCAGATCATTGCTCTTGGCACTGTGCATTTTTAAAGGAGATGAAACCATGGCATATCATGCCGGCTGTCCCCACAGGGCCTCAGGCAACCCTCCTGCTTCAGCGTCCCCAGGAATTGGGACTACAGGAGCATGACACTTTGTCCAGCCTAGGCTCCTCTTCTAATTCATGATGGAACCTCAGTAACAGGAGGCCAGCTCTTACCACCCTGAAAAGCTAGCACTCCTCCTAAGGACCTCTACATCGTCAATGGACACTCATCATTATCAAATGGTTTCTTAACTGTTTACCCATTTATTTTTTGTTTTCTGCTCAATGTATGTTACAAGAGATCATAACCTCCTTGTTCCCATCCAGTGTCCATATCAGTGTCTGAAAAAGAGAAGGTGCTCAATAAATGCTCATGACACAGCAAGTGAAAAGGTGAGATGGGCCAGGAGAGAGTATCCAGCCACCTGCTGACAATGGGACCTATACTGAAGGCTTTCAAACATATGGGTTCCGTTGATTCTCATTAAGTCTTAATGGTAGTATCTCAATCTTCATTTCACAAGGGAAGAAAAAGCCTCAGAGAGGATGGAAGTGCTCGCTCACAACACACAGCAAATGTTCAGTAAGTCTTTGTGTAGGAGAGGTTGACCACAGGAGGGGAGCTGGGGTGTGTCATGGTTCACATGTGACCTACAACCCAATCTGGCCCCACAGGTCATGCTTCCTGCTTAACATGCTTCTTTTAAAAATTTATTTATTAGAGGGAGGGAGAGAGAGAGAGAGAGAGAGAGAGAGAGAGAGAGAGAGAGAGAGAGAGAGAGAGAAGATGGACTTGCCAGGGCCTCTACCCACTGCAAATTAATTCCAGATGCATGTGTCACTTTGTGCATCTGGCTATGTGGGTACTGTGGAATTGAACCTGAGTCCTTAGGCACTGGAGGCAAGCATCTTAATTGCTGAGCCATCTCTCCAGCCATTAACATGCTTCTTAACATGTGTGGTGCTTTGAATCCAATGTCCCCTATAAACTCATGTGCTTTGGGTGCCTTGTCCACAGCTGATGGCAAACTGGGTGGTGCAGCCTTGCTGGAGGAGGTGTGTTGTTGGGGGCAGGTTTAGGGGTATTAAAGGCATCTACCACTTGACAGAACTGCTGTTTTCCACCTGCTGTGACAGAGGTGATGTCCAGCCTCTGTTCATATCATGTTCTCCCCTGCCATCAGGAAGCTTTCCCTGGAGGCTGTCAGTCAAAATAAAAACTTTCCTTCCTTCAGCTGCTTTTGGTTAACTGTTTTCTTCCAGCAACGAGACAGTAACTGCAACACTATTGCTTGGTTTTTGTGTGTTGTGCACCAGTGTTTCTCTGACAAGGAGAGCTCTGTATTCTATGACTCCAAGTCAAGCTTCTGCACAGTATCTTGCTGACAGTTGAAATCAATAAATTGTGCACCAGTCAGCGATCTTCACTGCCATTCAGACACACCATTGCCACACAGCATTGACCTCTTGGACCCAAGCTGAGACAAGAACACAATCCAGGGTGAACATCATTGCTACTGACTCCAAACAGCAGTGAGGCATCTGTCAGTCAAGCTGAGAAAGGACTCATGTCTTCAATTGTGTGATCGTTTATATTGATTGTCAACTTGACAGCATCTAGAATCACATAGGAGACAAACCTATGGGCATATCTATGAGGTTGTTCCCAAATTAGGTTGAGGTGACAAGACCCACTCGAAATAGACTCACATCATCCTGGGGTTCTGGACTGAATAAAATGGAGAAAGTGAGCTGACAACCAGCATTCCTCTCTCTTCTTTCCAGTGATTGAATGTGACCGGCTGTTCCATGCTCCTGCCAACATTATGTCCCATCACGATGGACTGTATCTGTGTGACCCAAAGGCCAAGTAAACCCTTCCTCTCTTAAGTTGCTTCACGTTAGGTATTTTGTCACAGCAACAAGGAAAGTGACTAGAACATTCTGGAGGTTTTAAATGCTGAAAAAGTGTTAGGGGGAATGTGATTCCCCTAAAGTCTTTATCTAATACCTTTTTTAGCTGGATGTTACTTTCTGGCTGGAATTCTCCATGTGGTCTAAAGGTAAAGCAGGTCTGGTACTGACATGTCTGATTTTCTAAGCTACCCTTGCCACAACATTCTCTCACAGAATGTTCCAGTAACACATTCCTATTCTGTTTGCAGCAGAATGTTCGCCAAACTCTAACATCTTTCCTGTTTTGGCTTTCTACAAAAATATCATCCGATCACGTTAGTCCATTTTGTATTCCATTTATTCCATCTTGTTTTCAAGACTTTCTCTTACTGTGGCCATCTCTGTAACGATTTCTCTGGCTATCCACATCTTTTGGCTTCCTCTGATATCTCTTTATCCATGACTTACAATAATTGAAACATTCTATTTCTCTCTAATTATAGTGTATTTAATAACTACATGTTGGGTTTTGTTCCATGAAATTACAGGCAATTGGGGGGTGCAACATTTATATGATGATGGAATTAATCTTAGAAATAGTTGATATGTATTGTTCCAATATACTACATGTTATATCTCTTGAATTCAGCCATTATCAACAACAATATTAGTAGACTGAACACATTATTTTGAAGATATTATATTGACATTTAATATTGAGCCAGGCACAATGGCATATTGTAATCCCAGGACACAGGAGGCTAAGGCAAGGGGATTGTGGCAAGTTTGAAGCCAACCTGAGTTAGTCAGTCAGACCTTGTCTCAAGAAAATTGTTAAATTCATAAATTCACCTCTACCTGTGGGAGGCAATAACTGAGGTCAGCCTTAAACCCATGTTCTCAATATTCAATGGTGTCATCTTTCTGCAGATTTTCTATGCAGGGAGAACTGACCTTTACAACTTCCTAAACCATCATATTCATTCCTGAGGGATAAACCTGGAAGTCTGACGGTCTTCTCGTCTTCCTTCTTTTGTATACATGTGTGTGTATCCCGAACAGTCCAAATTTATAAATTAGTATCTCAAGTTATAAAACTATAGCCAAAAATTTTAGCTTTAGTGTTATTTCCTGCACAAGTGGCTCTTTAGAGATGATTAGCCCACCATCAAACACGATGTATTATGAAGACACCGAGTGTCGGGAGTTCAGCTCTCACTGCCTCTGTTCCATGCCTAGAGCATAAGCCTCACTTGCTTTATCTGTGGTATACTTATCCTTTGGTCTCTAACATTACATTCCCCAGTTAAATCAGTAAACCCATTTCACTAATATATAGCTTATTCTTCAATTTAATTAAGCATTCAAAATATATTACCTAATGGTATTATCTACTTACCCAAGAGATTATCAGTACTGAAAGTGACCAAGTCCTTTGTGGTGGTTTGAATGCAAATGCCCCTCATGGATTCATGCGTTCCTGATTAGTGGTCCTGTTTAGAAATGAGATGGAGCCTTGCTGGAGGAAATGTGTCACTGGAGGTGGGCCTTGGGGTTTTATAATCCAGCCCTATTGGCCTCATGGAACTCACTTTTGCTACCTCCTCTCTGCTGATATAAGTGTGATGCCTGGCTGGATGCTCCTGCCATGCTCTCCCTGTCTTGCTGAAACTTCCCTTGAAACTCTTAAGTCAAAATAAACCCTTTCCTTCCAGAGGCTGCATCTGCTCATGTGTTTTTCCCCAGCAATGAGAAAGTAACTGTTATATCCTTCACTTCTCGCATAGGCAAAAAGAGTCAAGTTGCTTGCTCAAGAGTTCCCGCCACAGTCCCAACACACTCAAACTCAAGCAATACTTACAGTGGTTTTTTTTGTTGTTGTTTATTTTCATTTGTATGTTTTTTTTGTTTTGTTTTGTTTTATGAGGTAGGGTCTCTCTCCAGGCTGATCTAGAATTCCCATGTAGTCTCACAGTGGCAATCCTTCTATGTCTGCCTCCCCAGTCCTGGGATTAAAGGCGTGTGCCATGACGCCAAGCTCTGACCATTGTTGTATAAGTCAGGCATGTGAAATTTCAAGGCACAAACACTCCAGCTTCTACCACATCCCTCATTTTTCCAAACAAAGACTTTAAAATTTTGAAAACTAATAAATCAAAGAGTTTCCAAAGAGCATTGTTTAGAGAAGTCTTCACATTCAGTGATTTTTTTTTTCTGTCAGGGGCCAGTTTCCTGTGAGATAGAAAACAGAGACTAGGCAGTTTCATCCCCATAGTCATGAGCAGGAGGAAGGAAGAACGAGGGAGAAGTCCATCATAAACGATTTTTAGAAATAGAATCACCACACTTCCAAATTCCAAAGCATCTGGGAAGGAAACAGACTTGTTCCAGGAAATGGCTATTTACTGAGTGATGAAGGGACTTTGTTTGTCTCATCCAGAGCCTGCTATGTCTTCTGTTACTGAGAGTCAGAAAATGCAAATCCAGAGAACAAAATCATTTCTGTTCAACAAAATATTTCTTATCTAACCCAAGATGAACTTTTCCTTGACTTAAGATACTGGGTCTGATGAATCTGCTGGTACCACCTGAACCAAATTCTTGTTCTTCTTTTAGAAGAACAGCATTAGCAAAGCTATGATAGAAGCCACTCGACCTTTGGTCATTGGTATTTAGGCAGCCTTTCTGATTTTGTTCCCTTTCAGGAATTTGTTTCTCCCCCAAGGGCATTGGTCCACATGCCACTCATGGATGGCCAAAGCCTCCACCATGTTAGGCCAAAACCGAAGCCCTGAGATGGAGCCTGTTAGGCCAATACCCAGGTCCCAGGATGGAGCCAGCCTGACCACACAGCAGGACAAACGAGTTGAATGAAGCGAAATTTCTGCTGACACAAATCTCAAAGAGCTAAATCTGTAAATCGTTTTCTCCCCCAGGGAAGTTGCCTAACCCAGACCCTGAACCCCTAACCACAAGCCCTTGGCTTCTGGTTCAAATTTAACTGTACAAGATTCCCCATACAATGGAGTAAGACAGTTTCCCTTTTCTCCTATGTCCCTGCCCAAGAGAAAGAGCCCTATAAGATTAAGAAAACTCAAATCCAGCCCACAAGCTCTCTTCTCTCTCCAATGAAACAGCCTGCAGCTCAAGTTTTCTCCTGAATAAACACCGTTTTCCCTGCTTCAGAGTGATCTCTCTTGGTCTTGGTCATTCTCACACCTTACACATCACAGGTATCATCTAACAACAGGAAGTAATAATATTCTTCTGTCCATACTCCCCTCCTCGTAATGTGACATCTATAACTCCATTAGGGTCTTAACTTAGTCTCAGGTGCTTCGCCAAGCACAGTACACATGCTTGATGAACTTAGAAGGTGTGTAGATGCGTACGCAAATGGAATGTGATGTGTGAGAAAGAAAAAAGTTCTACACAAGTATCTCTGGGGAGGACTCACTCTCTGAGTCTTTCATTTTAACAGGATATTTAATTTTTATTTTCCAAATGAATTTCTAGAGAGGATGTGTGGGAAAAGTAAAAAGTATCCTTTTTGTGGGTGGGTACATAGCCTATACTTGGGGGGAGGGAAGGAATGTGTGATGAATGGATGTGTCAGGAACTAACTCTCTCCTAAATGCTAAACAGGAGCTTGGGTTCTGTATCATTCTCTGGTGTAAGACCAAATTTCCTCCCTTCCACTCAGTGGACATAATGACAAAAGAAAAAATCAAAACAAACAAAAAAGGAAAGAACTAACAAGCACAAAGAAGCAGTATGATGAAATATACAAAGAGGAAATAAGCTTAGTCAGATAAGAGGGAAAATTTCAGATCAAACTATCTAATAGAGAGTAGGCTTTGTCCAGATTCAACTAGGAAAAATTAGTACCGAAACTAGAGGGAAGAGAGATAAGAAATGCCAACTTCCCCGAGATTATGTTGGGGACCAGAGACTTCCAGAAATGGTGATTTTTGCATCATGAGTACCAAGACCTGGATTTGAGATTTGGTTCCGCAAACGATTTCCTCCCAGAACTAAGGGCATTCATCTCATTGTTCTAAATCTCTTAGCTGTCCTCCACCCAGAAGAGGTCCCAGTGGGTCTGTCCTCCAACTGATGATTTGAATGGGAAGTAAGCACATTGCCACTAAAGAAATGTCATCACTAGAGACCAGCAGACACAATGTGAGCAGCTGCTCTCTTTCCTGAGCCTTGGAGGGGAGCCTCCTCCTTGTTGTTTTCACCAGCTTTGTCCTTAAGTCTTCTGCTTGCTCACCTTGGGGTTCTTGCTAGACTTAAAGTTTAGAGACCAATGATTCACTCCCTTGTTCAGGCTGCTGACAGATCAAACACAACTACTGTGGGTTGGTGGTGACACAAGCAGTTGTTCAAAGTCGGAGCCATTTCAACTTTTCTGTTTTCCCCATTTAAGTTCTGTCCAAAGGGGCTATAAACTATTCTGGCTGAAGCCAGTTTCTTTCATCAAGCTTCCTGCAGAGGAAAGGCGAGGCCACGGCAGACAGGATGACAAGGGGATTTGTGCTTTGCTGTCATTCTCATAGCAGAAGGATGATGCAATTCTGACCTGAGGGCCATCCAAGAGGACATGCCAGGCTTTGAGCCCTCAATTTATAATGTAAGATTTTTCGGGAGCAATGCCAGGCAATAAAAATGTAATTTCTTGGAGTTCATATGCAAGCCACAGGGGTAAATTTATATATTTTAGAGATGACATTTGTCGTAGTCAGCCCACATGCCCTAGGATGAATCTTCAAACCAGGCACAATTTGGGGGAGGAAAGGATTTATTGAAACTACAGATTGAGGGGAAGTTCCGTACCAGCGAAAGAGGCTGGCCCTCTTTCACAGGTCTGAGCAGAGACAAAACCCATCACCAACACCACACACACAAAACAGGGAACAGGCCAGAGGGCCAGAGAGAATTTCTTTTCCTTTATATCGGCTTAGGGTGGGGTCTTGCAACCCTATCCCAGACTTAATGACTTCCTGAGTCTATGGAATTTCCTTCCTGCATGGCCCACACATGAGAGGATGTTTACTTCCAGCTTCTTTGAGCTTCTTTACATCCTGCCCCCTGCTGAGAGGCTGCCTTCCTGTAAACATCCTCAGAGACCCATCCAAGATAATTAAAAGGATCAAGTTGACAACAAAACCTAATCATCACAACATTAAAAAGAAAGAGGGCGGGGGGGGGGGCTGTATGCTGGAGAGCTATCATGAGGACAAGTTCAGATCCCTAATACTCACACAAAATGTTAGGTGATGTAACCCCAGCACTGGGGAGGGGAAGGCTGGAATTGACTGGGACTCACTGGAAGCTAGTCTAAGCAAACAGGTGAGCTCCAGTTTCTGCAAGAGACAGTCTCAAAGAATAAGATGGCGTGCAACCGAGGAAGACATTGGAATCAAGCTCTGACCTGTGTACAAGTGTGCACATGCACCCTCACAGGCATGCCTACACACAAGTAAATGTGTGTACACACGTATGCACACCACACATACGTTCAAAATAATAAAAAAGTAAGATCATGGGACTTTGGCACATTTTTGTAGTCTAATACTCAATATCAAACTCATTTAAAATTTATTTTTGATTGTTTTTCTGTTTCTACAATATCAACATCCATTTTATACTAGAAGTCATCCCTTGGGGCTGCAGAGATGGTTGTTTGCAAAGTCTGACAGCCGGGGTTAGATTTCCCCAGGAACAATGTGTAAGGCCAGTGCACAAAGTGGTGCATGGTCTGGAGTACATTTGCATGACAAGAGACCCTGACATAGCCTCTCTCTCTCTCTCTCTCTCTCTCTCTCTCTCTCTCTCTTCTCTCTCTCTTTCTCTCTGCTTGTAATAATCAGTAACTTAATTTAAAAATAAATCTCAATTAAAATTAGCCACTATCCAAATGGTCAGTGGACACATAACCAATGGCTGTTATACTTCACAGGACAGATGTAGATCTCAGCTGCATCTCTTTGTTCAAAACATGGTTTATTGGCAAGCCTAATAGAGGCTTTTATTAGCAAGAGTAAAATACTAACACAAAAATGTGCATCAGTGCTTTCTGCTTTGGGATGAAAAAGATTTGCAAAAATTTTGTGATTTATTAAATTTGGGAGGTGAAAAATGAAGTAAGACAGGAATATATGGGATTTTATGCTAGGGATTAATGTCACCAATGAAAATATCTCAAATAATAATAATGCTTTCAAAGTTCTTTAAATATCAATGAAAAGCAGCATTTAAATAAAGGCCAAAATGAAAGAAATGATCAAAATGAAAGAAAGTGATCAACATGCTCCATAGAAATTAAGGGGACTAGGTTCTTCCTCTTTAGAAAGTTAAATATTATAAAGCCTGCTCACGTGCATGGGTGTGAGGAAGGAATAGAATTCACACTCCAACATGCTGCAATCAAGGAGATACTAATTCATCAGAAAGCTTTCTCTCACATCATTAAAAAAAAGAAAAACTGTATCTTTCATCCCAGCCACATTAAGTCCATGTTTTGAGAAAACCCTAAATAAGGGCATACAAGTGAATAGAAACAGATACTGACTTATGGAAGGTCTAGAAATTCTCGTCTCTCAAAAGGGAAGAATTAAATACAGTCCAGATATATTTATTTTCCTTTGATAGATGAATATATAATACTGACCACATCCTTGGTACTTCAGCTTTGTACTTATTGATGTATATATCTGCTCGTGAAATGGAAAACTTAATGTCATGGGTCAGTGCAATATGAACACAAGCACACCCAGAGCTAGGAGCAATTACATTCTTCTTGGAACTTTCTGGAAAATGACTGTTTTAAGAAGGTGCGTGCAGTGTCATAATTAGAACAAGAAATGGATTTCTTTATGTTGGAAAAAGTAGAAGCTAAAACAGAGTAATGTGCAAGGTTAGGGAGGTGAGGATGGATTCCTTTAAAATCAGGAACAGGAAGAAGGAAATACAAGGAAATTATTGTTGGCTCAGAATGATCCCACCTATCTGGAAAGTGACTTAGCCCCAAACTTTTCATGTTCCTTCTTTCAGTTGGAATTCAGGACAGGAAAAAAAAGCTGACATAAAAATGGGCTGTAAAACGATTTCCCCTGTGACAGGTTTATACATGACAATCTTCACCGAGACGTGGAGTGGATGCAAGTTTACCTGTCAAGTGTGAACCCCAGGAAGTTCAGGGGGCAGAAGAAGTGCTGAACTGGGAAATGATGGAGCAAGAAAGCCATTAAAGCATCAAATCAGCTCAGAGAAAGGTCAGCTGAAGATGTGTCACATAAAGAGCAAAGCACTGGCCTTTCCACAAGGAAAACCAGTGTGTGGTGATCTCTCAGCTCCAGAGAAAAACA
Source organism: Zapus hudsonius (assembly GCA_004024765.1). Taxonomy (NCBI): domain Eukaryota; kingdom Metazoa; phylum Chordata; class Mammalia; order Rodentia; family Dipodidae; genus Zapus; species Zapus hudsonius. The sequence continues at coordinate 1,680 of PVHP010004772.1, read as the reverse complement.
CACTCCTGCTACTCATGGCCCTAAATGCTTCCATTCCTAGCAATTTATACAGTGGAATCCCAGACCCAATTTTATTGTCCTAAGATATGAGGCATGCAGGAGGATGGGTTAGTCAGCTTCAGATACTGTCACAAAATGGTTGAGACAATTAACTTACAAAGAAATTAGGTTTACGCAGAACAAAATTGCCCAAACCAGGAAGCAAGTGAATAAAGTTCCATAATTCCTTTTAAAAGCAGATCTCCAATCATCATGAGGTCTCACCTTGTAAGATTCCATCACCTGAGGTTTGGAAGATGGCTCAGCAGGTAAAGGGCTTGCTGTGCATAAGAACCTATGCAGAAATCTGGGGGGGGCCTTGTAAAATGCCCAGTGTGGTGGTACATGTCTCCCTGTGCTAGGAGGGAGAGACAGGGAACCCCTGGGGCTCACTGGCTAGCTGTTTGGCTGATTCAGTGAGCTGTATGATTAGTGAGAGACCTGGTCTCAAAAGCTAAGCAAGGTAGGAAGTGACTGAAGAAGATGAAAGTCAACCCCAGCTTCCACAAGTCCATGTGTTTTATAAAGAATGCTTATGCATATGAACAGAGCTGGTGATTTCATATGTGCACCCCCACACACGTTCATACACAAACATACATGAGGTATGGGATAATTAGGGCTCAGGCAATAGCTCTCGAACCCTGAACAATGAGTTCTTGTCTATTTTACTTAAATAATTAAATAAAACATGACTGAGAAGGATAATTATTAAATTATTATACTTATCTAAAAGTCAGGAGAGGGAAGGGAAAGTCTGTGGACCAAGGAAGGGGGAACAGGAGTCCCTAAGAGGCCCATGGGCCTGGAAGGAACAGAGAACCCATGTGAAAGTCAAGGGGTCTCCCTCCCCTCATGGGGGCTTACCAAATCCTAGAGGTCCAGGAATCTTAGCTGGCTAACCAACAGATGAGAGACAGAGTGAGTCTTCTCCAGGTAATTATACCTTCTGGCTCAGGTGAGCCAGAGAGACAGCTGACTGATCCTTGACACAAAGTTCTGGGGTCATAAATTGACCAACCCCAATGCCCAGGATTAGATTTGAATTCTAGAAATTGAGACCTCCCTCCAAGGGAAGGGTTAAGTGGTTTATGGAAAAACAGGTTAGACAAGAGCTAAGCTGTCAGATCATACTCTAGCAAAGTAGCAAATGCAAGGAAAAGCCTAAGGACATTCCTGTTGTTTACTTTCCAGGTCCCAGTTACCCTAACTGACCCACATACACATGCAAAAATTTTTAAAAAATCCACCACCTTCCCATAATGCAGCCCTGAAGGCCATATCTATAACATAATGGAAGTGATCTGAAATGAAGGAACTGATAATATGAACCCAAGGAATCTGTCTGTCCTGTTCACCATGTGAGGACTCAGTGAGAAAACGTTCCCACCAAACACCAAATCTGCTCATCCCTTGATCCGGGACATCCCAGCCTCTGGGAATCTGAGGATCAGGATCAGTGTTTGCTGCTTATCTGCAACCCAGTTCTGACTGGTTTTGTTCTAGCAGCTTACATACTACTGAAGAATCCATTTTATAAAGCAGACTCCATTTTATAAAGCAGACTCCATTTTTAGACTTACTTTCCCCTCCCTAAAGAATGTCTGATCACAAAGACCAGGAAGTAAAAAAAAAAAAAAA
>PVHP010004771.1:0-69073 GCA_004024765.1 Zapus hudsonius | reverse complement strand
CTCTCTCTCTCTCTCTCTCTCTCTCTCTCTCTCTCTCTCTCTCTCTCTCTCTCTCTCCTTGAAAATAAATAAATGTATTTTTTTAAAACTTTTTAAATGGGCTTGAGAAATGATGGCTCAGTGGTTAGGGCAAAGCCTAAGGACCCAGGTAAAACCAGATGCACAAAGGGGTGCAATGGGGGGCCCTGGCAGGCCCAAACTCCCTCCCCAAGCCTGTTTACATCAGCACCCAGCACTCCGGTCTCTGAATGCCTGTGCTTCCAGATGGACATGGCATTGAGCGTCTCCCTACTGACAGATGTTTACCTCACTCCTTGTGTTCTCCCATTACAATGTGCCTCTGTCACGGGTCTGAGCTTCTCTGACCAGTTCATATCTGGTCCTGCTTGGTGCTATGTTCCTGTCCCCTGTGAACAAAAAGATTTATCATTTACACTGTAATCTATATATTACACTGTAATATATATGTATATATACATATACATTACACTGTAAAATATCCTTTGAGCATTTTACCATAATTTTGCATATTGCATGCATTATATACCACTGTTGGTATATTTGCAGTCATTTTCCTCCAAAATCACAAAGTCCAGTAGGATGGGGTTTTTGTTTTGTTTTTCAAAGTAGGGTCTCACTCTAGCACAGGCTGACCTGGAATTCACTCTGTAGTCTCAGGGTGGCCTTGAACTCACGGCGATCCTCCTACCTCTGCCTCCCGAGTGCTGGGATTAAAGGCGTGCACCACCGCGCCTAGCTGTTTTTTTTTTTTAACCCATGCAGGGGGTGTGTAAATTATCATTCTAGGAAAAAGTGCTATGGCCAGAAGGGAAAAGGAAAATTGAAAAAAATAGAGGAGAAGAAAGGAGAAGAACATGAAAGAGAATAAACAGAAAGAGAAGGAAGAGAGCTCTTATTTACCCAGCACTCCGGCAAATAGGAGAGACAACGGAATGTCCAACAGAAAGGAAAGAGTTAAGTTCAATGTGGTGCATCCACTCAATGAAATATGATGTGGTCATTAAAATGATAATTATGAGGATTGCGGAGGAGCATGGAAACAGCATCTCTATTGAGTTTAAACGTGGACTACAAAACCAAAACTGCATTATGGTTACAACTGTTCAAATCACGTGGGCAAAGATGGAAAACACAAACAAAGTCAACCTGGCTGGACGGTGTAGCAGAACTGTGGGTGCACTTACTTCTACCATCAGTAGTGACATAATGCCATCGTGTAATAGGCGACAATGTTCAAGTGAAATTGAAAAGAGAAGAGAGGGGAGAAGAGGGAATAAAAAAGAAAGGAAGGGAAGAACATGGAGGAAGAAATAAGGAAGAGAAATGAGAAAGGCAGGTTGGAGTGGAAGCCATGTTTTAATGCTTGGGCCATCTTTCATCACCTTGACAGCCAGTCTCAGATTCTTGGGACGGACCACAGTTTCCACCATGCACAGAAGCTGTCTCTGTCTCTGACCCCCACCTTCCCCCCCACCACAGGGCCAGGGACACCAAGCCCAGGCACTGGGCTCTCGTGAGGTGGGGGTGGAGGCTCCTCTGGGAGGGAATCCTTTGGGGAAAAAGCTCAGTGCAGGTTAAGCTGGCTCTCTGATGAGCAGGAGAATAGCGCCAGAGGCAGAAGGCACAGGCACAAAGGCTCTAGGACTTCAATATAGCAGCACCAAGGAGGAGCAGAGGCAGCAGAAGAGGCCTGGAATTCATCCACAGGACAATGAGATGCACCAAGGAGTCACAGCAAGGGGCACGCTTAGTTGTCATTTAGAGAGAAAGCCTTCTGAGGCCATGAAGGAAAACGTGGGTGGGAAAGGGAAATGGGAAGAAGGAGCATCATTAGGACGTTTTAAGAGTTCTGTTTAAAAGATGCCGCTTTAGCTTGGGGCAGCCCACAAGTGGGGTCCAAGGGATTTCTTCCAAAAACCCTTATACAGAAATGGTAACACTTATCCCTTCAGTCAGCAAATCTCTTTGGAGGGGCTGCTATGGCACCGAGCATTCAGATTAGATGGACAGGGAGACGGATGGTTAGAGATCCACGTGGGAGCACTCAGCAGAGATAAGTGGAGCGCTGCAAGCAGAGGTGGTGGTTGTGGGAAGCGAGCGAGGCAGGGTCCTGCGTGACCCCTAGGTTTTGGCTTCGTGCTTCTAGAGAGAGAAGCTGCCCCTGAGATGGGAGCATGGAGCCAGGAGCCATATGCAAGCAGCTTATCGTTTCTATTGGGATCTCACTCTTCTTTGCCTCCCTCTTATTCAGAGTGTGTGTGGGGGTATGGGGGGGTGGGGGGTGCACGCACTGGCAAGCAGAGAGATAGAGAGAAGAGAGACAGAGAACATGGGTATGTCAGAGCCTCCAGCCACTGCAAGAGAACTCCTTGTACTACTTTTTGCATCTGACTTTACATGGGCCCTGGGGAATTGAACCCTGGACATCAGGCTTTGCAGGTAAATGGCATAACCACTCAGCAACCTCTCCAGTCCCCTCCACCCCATTCAAAAAGCCAGATGTGACTTAGGGAGTCAGTGGTCTTCCCAGTGAATGAATTGCTTGGGAAGTCCCAAGAACCGTACCCAGCACATAGTGCCCAAGGCATGTTAGCAAACAAATGAAAAAATAAATTAACAGTGAAGATTCATATTTGTCTGTCAGGATAACTCTGTCCATGAGACTAGGGGAAACACATGCCCCACTGTCCCTAAAAAGCCACCCATAATTTTTGACAAAAATAGAAGTCAACCTGGGGAATCTTTTTGTTCTTGTGTGAACTACGAAGAGTTAAGTGAGTTTTGGAGAGAAGATGATGCTGAGTATGGAGACCTTGCTGGGTGGTGAAGTCATGGAAACTTGCTGGAAAGATTTACTGAGCTGCTTCCCCAGATAAAGGGCCACAGGGAATTAAAAGGCTTTGAGGGACCCGACTCATCAGACTGCGGGTCTTGCAGATGTACAAGACTTGCAAACAATCTAATCTTGCTTGACATTGCTGAAGCCAATGCTGAACACATGGCCTAATGACTGACCCCCTGGAACTGCTCTGGCTTCTTACTGTGTGACTATCCAGATCTCAAGGAAACTGCCAGCAACCAAGAAATATGTGCTATTAGCTGAGCACAAAGTCACATAGCAGGAAAAGGGCTCAGATTTGATGAATGTGAAATTGCCTAAGGCTTCTGTTTTTCATTTTTATTATTTACTTATTTATTTATTTATTTGCAAGCAGAGAGAGAGAGAGAGAGAGAGAGAGAGAGAGAGAGAGAGAGAGAGAGAATGAGTGTGCCAGGGCCTCTAGCTGCTACAAATGAACTCTAGATTCATGTGTCACTTTGGGCATCTGGCTTTACGTAGGCACTGGGGAATTGAACCCATGTCATTAGGCTTTGCAGGCAAGTGCCTTAACTGCTAAGCCATCTCTGCAGCCCTGTTTTTCATATGTTTATGTGTGTCTGTGTGTTCATGTATGTGTAAATGCATGTGTGTGCACAGGTGTGCATGCACATATGTACGTGCATGCGTGTGGAGGTCAGAGAACAGCCTCGGTGTCGTCTGACAGAACACCATCCATGTTTTGAGCAGGGCCTCTCATTGGGTTAGAGCTCACCAGCAAGAGCAGGGACCCTCCTGTTTCAGCCTCCTCAGCACTGGGATTACAGGGACATGCTACCACACCTTGCATTTTGCATGGATTTGGGGACCAAACTCAGGCCTTCATGTTTATGAGGCAAGCAAGCACTTTACCAACTAAGCCATCTCCCCAGCCCCCAAGAATTCACTTTGTTGTGAACCTAGGTTGATAAAACCCAAAGGTGTCTGACAGCAGTGAAAATAAAAGATGCCTGTGGAGTAAAGGAAAACACCTTCAACGCAGTTCTGAGAGACATGTGTGTGCTGGTCAGCTTTCTGCCTCTGTGACAAAAATATCTGAGAGGACATAAATAGAGGTAGTATTTATTTTGGCTCATGGTTTCAGAAAATTGAGCATATGGTTGTTTGGCTCCATCACTTTGGGCCTGTGATAACAGGATCTGGGGGGTGGAATAAAGCTGCCCACATTGTGGCAGTCAGGGGTCAAAGAAAGAAGGGGCCTGGGCTCTATCTCCTTTAAGGGCACAGCCTCAGTGATACCTCTTAAAGATTCCAGTACCTTCCAAAAACACCACTGGCCAGGGATCAAACCTTCAATACATGAGCCCATTTTGATGTTTGAATTTTAACTATCTCCCAAAGGCTCGTTTGTAAATCCCAAGGAACAAAATACCACGAGGAAGAACTGAGAGCATAGTGGTTTACAACCGAAGGCAACTTGGTTGTCATTCCTGGGAAAACAGGGAAGAGGTGCTGCTGGTATCCAGTGCCTGGAGGCCAGGGGTGCTAAACATCCTACAATGCACTGGAAACCCCCACATTACAGATTTTTACCTGTCCTGAGATGTCCACATGCCAAGGCTGAGAACCCCTAAGATAGATGTGTTATACCTATAAAGCTTCTGTATTGGAACTATCACAGAAAAAAAGTTTAAGTATAGCTTAAAGAAATACAAGAGAATGTTTAAAATACAAGAGAATGTTTAAGTATAAGCTTAAAGAAATACAAGAGAATGTTTAAAATACAATAATTATTAATTATATAATAAATAATATATTAATTATATAATTAATTAATTATAATAATAATAAATAATAAAATAATGGGGCTGGAGAGATGGCTCAGCAGTTAAAGGCTCTTGCTTGCAAAGACTGATGGCCCAGGTTCATTTCCCCAGTACTCATGTAAATCCAGATGCACAAAGTGGAGCATCATCTGAAATTGATTTGCAGTGGCAAGAGGACCTACGGCGCCCATTCTCTCTCTCTCTTTCTCTCTCTCTCTCTCTCCCTTTTCTCTCCTCACAAATGAATAAATAAAATATTTTTAAAACTAAATAATATACAATAATATCAAGCAAGTTTGTACAGAAACCAAACAAAGTTTCTAAAAATGGATTAAGTAAAACAATTGAAATTTAAAATATAATGGAACAGACTGGGCATGGTAGAGTATGCCTTTAAACCCAGCACTCAGGAGGTTAAGGTAGAAGGATTGCCAAGAGTTCCAGATTAACCTGGGCTAGAATGAATCCTGCCAAAGAAAGAAAGAAAGAGAGAGGAAGGGAGGGAAGGAGAGAGGGGAAGGGAATGGAGGTGAGGGGAGGTGAGGGAAGGGAAAGAACAAAGAAAAGAAAAGAAAAATATAATGAAACAACTATTTAAAATAGCTTGGAATTATCTAACAAAATTGATGAATACATATGACACAACAATTCAGTTTATAGCCTATAATCCAAAGAGTGCACATGCACTTAAATATACAATAGTATTCATAATTGAATTGTTGAATATATTACCCCTCAAGAAATAAGAAGCCAGGCATGGTGGTGCACACCTTTAATCCCAGCACTAGGGAGGCAGAGGTAGAAGGATCGCTTTGAGATCAAGGCCACACTGAGACTACATAGTGAATCACAGGTCAGGCTGGGCTAGAGTGTTAATGGTAGTTAAGGGTTGCTGCGGGTGGGGAAGACATTTTCTTCAGTGGTGCATCATTAATAAATTGCATGTTCTCCTGTAAATAATCCATCACCATGCTCATGTAAGCGACCCTGGTTAAACTCAGTGAGTCACACGCGCGCGCGCGCACACACACACACACACACACACATCAAAGTAGAAGAGGGAAAAGCTGGGGAAAAGAAGGGGTTCAGTGGTAGATGAAGAACAAAAAGAGAAGGTAATGGGGTGAGTACAATTAAAATACATTATATACACATATAAAATTTGTCAATTATAATAAATTAAACCAAAAATTAAGAGTGGGTGTTATAGAGCAGACAAGTCACAGTTGGATATAGCTACTGTGATCATAATTTATCTAACTGGTGAAAATTAAATCTTTATCTGGAGGAAGTTAACATTGTATAGAACTTCTACGATTTGTGAGGAATTAAAACCAGAAATTAATCAAAAATTGACATTGTAAAGAAGAGTGAAAAAATAAAATAAATAAATAAATCTCTGATGGAGATTCTGTTTGTATCTTTCAGAATGCAGTGAGAGAGCTGTGGCTCATCCAGCCCTACCAACGAACCACAGGCTGATAGCTGACATCCTGGCAAGAGATGAGCCACACCAGACCTACTGTGGAGGATCCATATGGAACCCCACAGAGAATGGTGGGATAAACAAGAGCCCATAACCACAGCCAATCAGTCAACACAGGATAAACCAGCCAGACAGACACCAACGATTTTCAACACAACCTAAAGCCCTGCCTCAGGCATTCACACACATATGGAACACGCATGCATGCACACCACACACATGTGCACATACACAAAAAGACTCCATTAATGAAATGTTTTAAAAACATAAAATCAAACAATATGTGAATTAGAGATAAAATGTGATAACTTTATTTAAAAAAAACCAAGCTGGGCATGGTGGCGCACATCTTTAATCCCAGCACTTGGGAGGCAGAGGTAGAAAGATTGCTGTGAGTTCAAGGCCACCCTGTGACTACACAGTGAATTCCAGGTCAGCCTGGACTAGAGCGAGACCCTACCTTGAAAAATATATATATATATATATAAACATAAAATACCAATGCGCTTTGTCTCCACTCTCAGAGGGAATGAGATGAAATCATTCAAGGGCAATACTACCATGTTTTCTTCAACTTAATGGCAAGGGCATGGGTGCTGCTGGTTGTCCTAGAAACACCTGGGGTGGTTTATGAAGGCGTTTCCACAGATGGTTAGATCACAAGGCTAATGCGTGGTTTAATCCACTAATGAGTTAAAATTTTGAATATACTAGCCGGGCCTCGTGGGGCACGCCTTTAGTCCCAGCACTGGGGAGGCAGAGGTAGGAGGATCACCTGAGTTCAAGGCCAACCTGAGACTACGTAGTGAATTCCAGGTCAGCCTGGGCTAGAGTGAGACCCTACCTGGAAAGAAAATTGAATATACTAATGGAAAATGGTAAAACTGTGGAAAGTGGAACCTAGAAAGTCAGTCACTGGGGTGTCCCCAGGGGTTGCCCTATCCCTTCCAGTGAGTCTGCATCCCAACATGAACTGCTCCGACAAACACTCCCTGCCACAGACTAGCACCTCCAAAACCAGGAGCTTACAGAGATCTTTTCTTTCCTTAGTTTCTCCTCTCAGGTGATTCATTACAGCACTGAGAAATTCTAATTAGCACACGAATGTTATTTTCTTATTATTTCATGGATTATGATTCATAAATATTCTTTTCCACTTGGTAAAAAATGATGCAGTTAAAACTGCATACATACTGATTGCTGATTGTATGGCTTGAGCACAACCACCTGTACACTAGAATTCATTAAAGGAATGAGGATGGTCATCAGCATCGTGTCCAGGAGGCTCTGAACAGGGATGGTCGTCAGCATTGTGTCCAGGAGGCTCTGAATAGGGATGATCATCAGCATCATGTCCAGGGTGTCCTGAACAAGGATGGTCATCAGCATCGTGTCCAGGAGGTCCTGAACAGTGTTCTTCCTGAGATGAGAGGGTGATCTGAGACTCTGCATCTGTCACGTATGAAGTCATCTCAGACTTCCATAACAAACCTCTATAGACTCGAAGGCCTACACAACAGCAAGGAATCTCCTCAGAGTTCTGGAGGCTGGAAATGGACCTCAATGCACCTGTGTACTTGGGTCATGGTAAGGGTTCTCTTCATAGCTTGCAAACAGTTGCTTCCTTGCTGTGCATGCACACCTTAGTGTCTCTACTTATTAAGGCACTAATCCCATCATGAGGGTCTCACCCTCATAACTTCATGTAACCCTAATTATCTCCCAAAGCTCTTCCTCAGAATACCATCATATGGAAGTGAGTTGGAGAGCAACATGCGCCTTCAGTCCACAGCATATAGTCACCTGGATTACCTAAATGCCTCTCTGGCAGGCTGAGAGAGCCCCAGGCATAAGTCTTGAACATATGCCTTCTTAGCAGGCAAGAATGATAAGGAAGAAAGATTCCCCAGGATTCCTACCTCATCTCCCCCCAAGGTTGAGGATTTGCTTGACTTAGAGACTTCAGAAAGCCACTGCTTCTGAGCCCTTTGCTGGGAGCAGTGCCTGCCTCACGGTCCCCTCGTTTTTTTCTAGGCACATTACATCGCCTGGCAGCTGCTGAACCTGCCCAGCTACAGGCTCGGGAGGAAGCACACCATTTCTGTGCAATTTCTTTAAATGGGCACTTCCTTCCCAGAGAAGTGTTCCCCAGAGATTTCCTCGACATCTGCAATGATGGAGCCTGAGTACAGGCTTGGGGTTGGAGGAGGCGATACAAACGAGATGAGCTTTAAATTCTAAAGCAGAGAAAAACAAAAATCCTGCCAGAAGCAGAGAAAGATGCGGATGAAGGGAGGCAGGAATCTAGGAAGCTTCTGCTTTGAGTCTCAATGTTGGGGTTTCATAGACAGATGGCCCAGGGTTATTTATAACTTCCAACAGGCAGAGATCTGTGAAGTGAAAGAGGCTTGGGTCAGGGTAGGGGCTGGGCTAAGACCTCCACAGAGACGCCTACACTGCAGGGCTTGGTTTCCAGTGTTTTAGAGGTTGGTTAATATCACATGGAAATGTTACGGAGATCTTCTAAGCTAGATGAGAAGGCCTTCAGAGAGCCAAGGATAACCACCATGCTACCTATGATAACAATCACTAATAGCTAAGGTTATATTAGCTGGCTGTGCGCCAGGCACACAGGCTTAATAATCCCTATTTCCAAAGTGAGCACACTAAAGCTTGGTGTGGGTGAGTAAGCAACCCGGGGCCTCATATCTTTAAATGAGGCTCTCTGCCAGCTTTGTGTGGAAAGCAGGAGAGGCTAAGGATCTAGACATCCTCCACCAGGTCCCATGGGCCTCACGGTAAGGGTTCTCTTCATAGCTCGCAAACAGTTGTTTCCTTGCTGTGCATGCACACCTTAGTGTCTCTATTTATTAAGGCACTAATCCCATCATGAGGCAAGATATCATGGGATTTAATTGGATAAGGAGCTTTGATGATGTGTGATGGGTTAGGGATCTGGCAGGGTTTGGGACTTAGAGAGGAGCAGAAGGAAGGGTGTGTGCATGCACGTGCATAAGGTGATCATCTAGGTAAAGGCAGTACAGCTCTGTGTGCAAATACTTCCTGGCCTTTGAGGATAAGTCAGGCAGGCTATTGAAGTCCAGCATGGCTCACTCCACTCTGCCATCTGTCGACTTAGGCAAGTCGCTTCCTCCTTTCTAACTAGTTCTCAATTTCTCCTTGTTAAAATGAAACAGTTGATTCAAGATGCTTCCTAGCACTGATATTTATGCATCTATAACTGTGTTGACTGTGATTAACAAGTGGAGGGAGTGGTTCTAAGTGTCAAAGGTCAGAGGCTGACTCCATGGCCACGAGCCAAGTCCCGGTAAGGACAGCCATCAGAAGCAAAGCCTAACAAGAGGAAGGCAGGAGGTGCCGTCTGCTCCCAGCCCGTGCCCAGGACCAGCATGTGGCTGGGGGTGAGGCTCCAGGAGCACGACTGTTACTGCCAACACCCACTACTAAGGCTGCAGACACGGGGTCCAGGCTCCCCTCCAACCGGCAGATGGAGTGTTCAGAAATTCACAATGCTGACTTTGAGAGCGAGGCTATCTGCCTTAGAACAAAGAAAGACCCAGCAACTCACCTACTTTTGGGGTGACGGCATCCCTCTTGGAGATTAAGGAATTAGGCACCTTACTTTTAGTCTACCATTCTTTTTTAAAATATTTTATTTATTCATTTTTAAGCACACACACGCAGAGAGAGAGAGAGAGAGAGAGCGTGAGCAAGCACACCAGGGCCACCACCTTGTGGGTCGGGCTTATGTGGGCACTGGGGAATTGAACCCGGGGCCTTATGCACTGGAGGCAAGTGCCTTAACCTCTGAGCCATCTCTCCAGCCCTAGTCTACCATTCTGTGGCCCTCTGAATGACATCCTAACTTTTTCCCTAATGGGTACCACCAAGGTCCAAGGGGCAAGGAATTCACTCAGGTCAAGAGCATGAGGCCATGAAATCTACTCAGAGAAGCAGAAATAGCCCAGAAACTCATTCTGTGACAAAGAGATTTGCTTTGATACCATGGGCCGAATCACTTAGCTCAGCTCATTGATTAAGTATGTAGTGTATGTCCACAATGTGTACTTGCAGAGTGCCTACTCACACACAATCCTAAGTGGCACTGGTCACCAGCGTCGTGAAAAGTCTGAAGAAGGTCACCTTAATGTGGAAGACCATCAATGACTACAGGAAGTCAGTCTGGGCTGGCGTTGGCCTCAGCTTTTCATGGGCACTTTTAGCAAGATTCCTAGCCATGACTCCCATTCCGAAAAGGGTGATGATACCTATCTCCTGAATCACGGTGGGAACTAGCTGATGTGTCTAAGGCATTTGCCCTGGTGCCCAGCAAACAGGACAGTCCTAAATGATGACTGGGCTGTGATGATGACATGCTGAAGACAGCCACATTGTCCCCACCATCCCACAGTGCTTTCCCTGACCACCTACTTCCTGACAGGTGACACTAGAGAATGTAGTTGTCTCTGAGTTTAAGATTCAACCCCCCCCAAAAAAAAATTGCTCTCAGCCCTTAGACCAGGAAGTGTGAGTGCTTCCTTCACCAACAAAAAAATGGTTGCTTTTGAAAACCTGCTTACAGCCAAGGAATATGAGGAACGGATGTTGGAAAGCCAGGCCTCATGTTATAGAAGCAGCCTGTTGGAAGAACAGTAATTCATGGGCTGAGGCTGCTGCACTAAACCAGAAAGCTGAAATTTCAGCCATGACTCCTGGTGGAGAATCAAGATGGAGAGAAGGTGCCAAGCCCAGACTCTGTGAAGAGACGTGTGAACTCCTTCAGTCAGTGTTCAAGGAAGAAGCCCAGGCCTGGGAAGCAAGTGCAGCCACCCCCACATCACCAGCACTACCCAGAGGCCAGCTGCCTTCAGAGGCAGAAAAACAGTGGTCCCTGCTTGGGCTGCCCAAGCCCTGTAGGAAGAAGGGAATGCCGACAGGCAAGGAGGCTTGGGAAAATACTTCAGACCCAGGGTTCAGAGGGCAGCACGCACTGTTCCCACAGCCAGCTATGCAGAGAACGCAGCAGATGGACTGCCCAGACTCCAGGGAAACATTTGGTCTTCCACCCGACTAACTGGAGAGGATGGTGAGAAGGCCTTTGGAGAGACAAAAGAGAAGGGCAGGGAAGCTGAGCCAGGAAGCTGAGCAGAAATTTCCTGAGATCCTTCCAGAAGCCTGGAGCAGGTGGCAACAAAATGCCAATGCTGTAAGGCACCTTCTAGAACACTGAGTCCAATTCTCTTCCTCTGTGGATTGGGAATCTAGGAGAAAGCAACGTTTATGCCATGGAAAGATATTTCCTAGCTGTGTGATTTAGTGCAAGTACCTGGACTTCTTTGAGCTTCGTGCTTCTCCTTTGTAGAGTGGAGAGCACTAAGGGTTGAGTGAGGTGATGGATGTACAAAGAACACAACTAGATACAGTAAGGCTGGATAAATGCCAGCTTCTAGTTCCCAAAGTCACATAGTGGGGTAATGCAGAGCTAGAACTGGGATCCAGTTATCCAACTCTGGACCCAGTGAGTTACACCACATTCCTCATTTCAACGACCGAAGAGTCAAAGAAGAGATGCCACTGGGGGGTGGAGGAGCTGTGATGTTAGAAGGGATTTTCTTATGACCAGAGCTCAGGAATGCATTACTGAGGGTTCCATTTCGGGAACTTATTTAAGTGTGTGCCTGAGATGGATTAAAGGCTGAGAATGAACTAAATGTCATCTCCATGACCTGTTCCACCCACGGACACTAGAATTTGTCAGAGGCAGGCGCTGGCTCTACCACTCCCGAAATACCCCAAAGACAGGAAGTGAATATGCATTCTTCCATTCAACCGACATTCACAGAGCATATGATATCTGCAGAGAAGGGGGTGTTCTTCTTAGCATTTTGTCTACGAGAAACAAAGGTTCCAAGATAATAAATGAAGAAAAAGTCACTAAGAAGTGCCAAGACTCCAGGCATGTGGGTTTGCTGTACCCTGTGCCACTCTACCTGCTGTCTTGTGCAAGAGTGAGGTGGTATTCGTAGGCAGAGGGGTCATGGGAAGCTCTTCCTGGGGGTAAAAGCAGTCTCTGGTGCCATCTTGGAGCTACACACTCTCTCTACTGGCCTGCCTTGGCAGGAAACATTGGTCTAGGATCCCCTGGCTCCCTTACCAGGTGGAACCTACAACAAGAAGAGGCAGCAGCTTCTGGTGTCCCCAAAACATTACAGGCCATTACCAAGGCTCTTGGTTGCCCACCAGAACTAGGTGTAAAACCCTGTTGCTGAAGACTTCACATGCTTGGCTGCAGGTCACTGAGAAATCAAGCTGGAGCTATTGGCTAGCTTAAAAAGCTACGCAGCATGCAGCCTTTTGGGAGAGAGAAGTCATCAGTGGTCTTAAACATCAGTGGACACTGCAAGCCTTACAACTGGCCAACCAGGCCAAATGTGCCAACTAGTGCAATAGTGGCATGTCTGTTATGGGGGAAACCAACTGCTCTCTGATTGAACTTGAGGCCCACTCCACGGGAAAGAGAGAATTCATGCCCAAACTGAAACTCTAATCAAAAGACTATGGTTGGGGAGGGCATAAGCCCCAGGGGCGTAATGCCTGCTGTTGTCTGTCTAAATAGATATATTCTGCCCACCAAACCTCCCTCTAAGCACTTATGCTTATGCCCACATATTAATGCTACTCTCACTTTTGATTGAGAGGCTTCTCTTTTCAGATGGCAGTGAACACTGGGGTGACTCAAAAGTCACCATAATGACGAGAAGTGGCAGAGGAATGTCCAGTACCAAGTGAGACACCTCTCACACCCTCCAAGGCTCAGTGGAAGAGGAGGTGGAGAGAGTGGAAGAGCCAAAGGAAGGGAGGAGCGCTGACAATGCTGTCGTCCTTGATATGCATGACCTCACAGTGGCTGATGTTATCTACACAGGACCATCCTGATAGCAGGAAAAAATTATAGCGTTGAAATAGAAGAAAGACTAGTTTGAAGAAGAAGGTATTCAGAGGAGGGGGTATTGGGAAGGGGAGAGGGGAGGGTGGTGGGAAAGGATTATGATCATGGTATATTTATGAAAGCTGTCAATAAATGGTTTTTTGAGAAAAAAAAAAGAGGCAGCCAACAAGTCATTTCAAGGCCTGACGACAGGTGCAGTCTATGTTGGCTGGAAGAGATGCATGCCCTGCCATCAGGGGCCCCATTCTTTCAGGGAAATGCAGCCTCTTCCCCAGTGAGCTCCCAAGATTATAAAAGAAACACTGCTTCTGCTCTTAAGATGCTCCCAGGGCAGAAGAATGTGGGTTCAACAACGAAGCCAGCCCGGGCACGTGGCACACACCTGTTATCCCAACACTCGGGAGGTGGAGGAAGGATTACAGATTTCAGGCTAGTCCGGGCTACCTAGTGAGGTCCTGTCTCAAAAAAACAAACTAAAATTGGAAGGATACAGATAAGATTAGCATGGCCCCAGCTAAGGATGGCACACATATTCATGAAGTGTTCCATATTTCTAACAAACTACTGACCAAAAAAAGGGAAAAATATGCAAAAAATATCAGTAGTTATGATGATGGAACCGATGCTTGTTGAGTGTTGGGTGCCTTATAAACATGTCTCATTAATTTATGTAAATGAGGCGAGAACTCTTTTTATCTTGATGGAACAGATGAAGATATGGAAGCCCAGAGGTAACCTACTTACATCACAAAGCTAGAAGGTGACAGTGCCAGGATGACACTCCAGGCAGCCTAGCTCAGGCTTTCTCAAGAGCAAAGACAAAGGAAGCCCCAGGGTGGTGATGGAAGATCTGTGAACGCTCTCACTCCTGGCTGAGTCTGTGAAACAGGCAACTTTGGTTCTGGAAAGGCTGCCTGGAATCTGCAGTTTTTCTTGGAGTTCAAGACCCAGGAATGAGGACCCAATCACTGCCCCTGACCCAGAAAGCAGTCCTGCTGAGGCAGGAGTGAGGGAGATGGGTGGGACCCCAGAAGAAGGCCAGGAGAGTTGGGAGGATATTGGAGTGCTGCCTAAGGAAAGCCAGAGAGCTTGCTGGGGACAGACATCAGCAGGAACTCACTGTGGGAAGGACACATGACAGGCCACCAGGAGAGCTGCTGGAGCACAGGCCCGGCTGAGATAGCAGCTGGGAGCTGGAGAGTCATATGTCCACTGCGTGCACCCCTCACTCCTGCACCTCACGCACACTCAGGGGGCTCCGCAAGCGCCTTCCCCAGTGCTGGCGCTGGTTACAATAGGATGACGGTGGAGTACAAGCTGGGCTTGGGCATGACACAGCTTCAAGGTTCTTGCTGCTCCTTGCTTCATAGCTTCCCAGCTGCCTGGGCTACACCTGCACAACAGTCATCACCTCTGGAGTTCTTGCCAGGATCAAATGAGACTGTTTAGCATAGGGCTTTCTTGTTACCCAGCTCAATAAGAAATGACCCATGGGTTATACTGAAGTTTAATGTCAAAATATTTTGAGATTTTCTAGAAATATATTGATTTTTATGTCTAATTTCATCCGGCTGAAGGAAACACAATTAGTCAGAACACAAGCTCCTCATTGTCAATATTTAAACTTGATTGAGACTTGTTCTATGACACAACATAAGATCTTGGCAAATGTTCCATGTGCTCTGGAAAAGAATGAGAAGTCTGTTATTGTCGGGTAGAATCTCCTACAAATATTAATTGATAAAACTGATAGAGTTGTTTCAGCCCTCTATTCAGTCCGCAAGGACTCCATCTACTTGTCCCTTTAATTACTGAGAGGAATATCAGGACCTATACAATTTTGGGTTTTTTTTTTTGAGGTAGGGTCTCACTCTAGTCCAGGCTGACCTGGAATTCACTATGTAGTCTCAGGGTGGCCTTGAACTCACGGCAATCCTCCTACCTCTGCCTCAGGAGTGCTGGGATTAAAGGCGTGCGCCACCACGCCCGGCTTGACCTATACAATTTTGGATTGATCTGTTTTTACTTTGAACTGTGTCAGCCTTTGTTTCATGGATTTCAGTGGTATATTAGATATAGTTTCTGAATGTTAAATTGTCCCCTTTATCATTATATGTTGTGCCTTTATCCCTGGTAGACTAGTTACTTTTCTTGTCAGTGTGACCAAATTTCTGACAGAAGGAACTTAAAAGAGGAGGGTTTGGTTTGGGTTCATGATTTGCAGGCGATGAGTCCATCACGTTGGGAAAAGTAGAGTGGAGCTCATGGTGGTGGGAACATGCAGCCCAGCTCTGCACATCTTCAAGGTTCAGGAAGCAGAGCTTTAAACAGAAACCTCAAACACTATATCATCCAGCTAGGCCCTGCCTCTCAAAGGCTCTGTAGCACCCCAAAATAGTACATTTGGCTAAAGACCAAGTCTTTAAACATATAAGCCTGTGGGGGGCATTTTACATTCAAACTATAACACTAGGAAATATTTCTCATCCTGAAATCTCATTTTTCCTGATACGAAGATAAGCCCTATTTCTTCTTATGCTCAGTATTTTCATTGTATATATTTTTCCATCCTTTTACCCTCTACCTGTCTGTGCACTTATTGGTTTCCTGTAGATAGCACAGAGTTGGAAAATACATTCTACTCATATCTAATGCATCTATACATGTACTTAGATTTAAGTCTATATCTCACAGATTGTTTTTAAAATATTTTTATTAATTTGTTTATAAGCAGAGAGAGAGAAAGAAAGAATGGGTGCACTAGGGTCCTCAGCCACTACAAACAAACTCCAGATGCACGCACCACTTTGTGCATCTGGCTTTATGTGGGTGCTGGGGAATCGAGCTGGGTCCTTAAGCTTTGCAGGCAAGTGCCCGAACTGCTGAGCCATCTCTCCAGCCCAAAAATTGTTTTTAATTTGTTCCATTTTCTTTATTCTTTTTTGCCTATTTTATTCTTTCAGATTAATTCTTTAAATATTCCAATTTATCCTCATAATAGCCCAATTAGTTATACCTCTGTGTTATATTTTAGTAGTTTCTCTAGTATTAATAATATATATATATTTAACCTATCGCAGTCTATCTTCAAATATTACACCATTTCATATATAATGGGAGAAGCATAACAAAAGCATAATACTTTGTACTATTTTCATCATATATTATCATATATGTTGTTTCTATTTGTGTTATAAACACAGTAACACATTGTTATTATTTTGCTTTAAATATGCAACTAAATTTTAAATTAAAGTTAAAGTTAAGGGAAGAGTTTTGTCATATATGTATTTATTTATATATACTACTTCAGGTATTCTTCATTCTTTTAGGTAATCTAACTTTTCACCTTCAAAAAAATATTTTTAAGGCTGGGTGTGGTGGCACACACCTTTACTCCCAGCACATGGGAGGTGGAGGTAGGAGGATCACTGTGAGTTCGAAGCCACCCTGAAACTACATAGTGAATTCCAGGTCAGCCTGGGCTAGAGTGAGACCCTACCTTGAAAAAACAAAAAAAAAGGACTGGAGAGTTGACTAGGCAGTTAAGGTGCTTGCCTGCAAAGCCTAACAACCTGAGTTTGATTTCCCAGTACCCACATAAAGCCAGATTCACAAGTTGGCACATGCATCTAGAGTTCATTTGCAGCAGCTGGTGGACCTGGCATGCCCGTTCTCTCTTTGTGTCTCTTTCTCTCTCTTCCCCCCCCCTCTATTTGCAAATAAATTTAAAAAAAAATTTTAAATAAAAACAAAAAAATTTATTTTCAAGGAGAGAGAGAGAGGGAAAGAGAGAATGGGTCTGCCACTTTGTGCATCTGGCTTATATGGGTACTGGAGAATTTAAGCCTGGTCAGCAGGCTTTGAGGGCAAGTGTCTTTCACTGCTGAGCCATCTCCCTAGCCCAGTTTTCACTTTTTAAAAATCGATTTTCTTCTTCCCAGAACAGTTGCTGTAATGTTTCTTGTGGTAAAGCTCTTCTGCCGATTAACCATGCCAACTTCTCTTGTCTGATGACATCTTTAGTTCACCTTCCTTCTTGAAGGCTATTTTCATTGGATACAGAATTCTTGGTTGACAGGTTGGTTGTCTTCCAGCCCTTAAGAATGTCTATATATAATATGTTCATATAAGAATGTTCTGGCCTTCATAGTAGCTAGTGAGAAATCGACAGTCGTTTCTCTTCCTCGATACAAAATACACCCTTTTTTCTTTGAATGTTTTAAACTTTTCTTTTAACCACTGGTTTTATTAATTTGGTAATGATGTGCCTCCATGTGGTTTTGTTTATGTTTATTCTTGGGGTTTAATTGAGTGCTTTTCACCTTTGAATTTCTAGTTTTGTTCAAATTTGAAAAGTCTGTATTTCTTCAAATGCTTTTCTGCACCATTTACACACGTGGTCTTTGGAACCTAGGTGAGAGAATGAGATTTTCCAGGGAGAAATTGTAGAAAAGATTAAGATTAGAAGAATCCTCTTCAAAGGTAAGCTGGTGAGGCGCTCATGGAAAGAAGAAAGAGGGTGAGGGACAGGCAAGAAAGAAGAGAGAAGAGATGGAAGAGCCAAAGGAACTTTGGGAGGGTACCTCCGAAAGGAGGGTAGTCCACACCACCAGTCAGTCCAGGGAGGAAAATACTGAGACTTCTCACCCAAGTCACCATGTGCTCAGGGGCTCTGCTGAGCTTGGCAAGGGCAGTCTTGGTGATCCAGGGGAGATAGAAGCCAACAAGCAAACAAGCGAATGAGGTGAGGAACTATAAGCCCTCTTTCTAGAAGCGATAAGGAAGGGAAGGCTAGTGATAGACTCATAGCTGAGAGGGCTGCCTGGAAAGGAAAGGGATTGTTTGTTTGTTTGTTTGTTTTATGGCAGGGACTCCAATATGTTTATGAGCTCAGAGGAAAGGCCAGGAGAAAGGAACAATGAAGTCCTCTGAAGAGACAATATTGGGAGAATCCCTCAAGTCTCTACAGGTATAGATATGTGCAGTTAGCAGAGAAGACATCAGTCATCAGCCCTGTTTTAAAGTCGGAAGAATAAAGCCCAGAGTGGAAGGAACTTGCTTCAAGCCACACAGCTTAGAACTCTGCAGAAGAGAGCCTACCCCCACCTCAGGCCGCCTGACTTTCTGTCCCAGGAAACTTCCTTAGACCAGCCTGGAGTCTTAGCCACCCCTGAAGAGACCTAAGGAGAGCTGATGTCAGCAAGGAGGGTCTCGGGCATAGCTAACTGTCCACAGAGGGATTGGGGCAGAGGACAGAGCCAGCAGGAAAGAAAGGCATCTCCACCCAGGCAGCAGCTGCTCCCAAATATGTCACAACTTGTCAAAGAGGCAGAAATAGAAGCAGTTCAGGGAGTGGAAGGGGGTGGGGTGGGCATGACTTCTGAATCCATGGGAGGGGGTAAGAGGAAGGGGACAGGCCAGGGAGCTGAGTCCAGAGGTGAGCTCTAGTCAGCTGGAGCGGGATCAAAGAACCACCTGGTGGCCTTCCAGTGAGGCTGATTATGGGAGCGGAAGTGAAAATGGGACAAACAGTTTAAGGAGACCAACCCTTTCTGATCACGATGGTAGACTCTTCAGTGCAAGACCTTCTCTGAACAACCCAGAGATCACTTCCATTTCTACAGCTGGAAGTGTCGCTCATGGTAGAGCATTTGCCCAGCACATATGCACAAAGCCTTGGCTTCAGTCCCCAGTACCTCAGAACCAACCTACCAGCCATAAAAAGCCCTCCTGCTCTGACTCCACTCGCCCTTCCTCCAGACCCCCACTTTCAGAAGGAAAAAGAAAAGTTCCGTTTGGATCTTTCAGTCCACCATCTTGCTTTACAGATGGCCACCCCATGCCCTACCTCCTCATCCTCCATCTTCCTCCACTTTCCATAATTTCCTCACAGCTTCTACCCCAACCAAAAGCTAAAGGTGAGCTGGAGAGATGGCTTAGTGGTTAGGGTGCTTGCCTACAAAGCAAAAGGACCCAAGTTTGATTCCCCAGTATCCACATAGAGCCAGCTAGCTGCACAAGAGGGGGGGGCAGGGCACCTGTGTCTGGAGTTCATTTGAAGTGGCTGGAAACCCTGGCATATTCTCTCTCTCTCTCTCTCTCTCTCTCTCTCTCTCTCTCTCTCTCTCTCTCTCTCTCAAATAAATAAATAAAATATATTTTAAAAAAGGCTAAAGAACCTGTTCTCACAAGGATGTGGGGTACTCAGTGATCCTCACCCTTATTTCCAAAGGCCACATAGGAGCCAGGCCCCAGATTCAAGTAGCCCGTGCTCTGCTGAGCTCTGTTCAGGTTATTTTAAAGACCAGCTCCTCTCCTGACCCCTCACTCTACTGGGGCCCAATCTCTTCCGCCTCCAGGCCCACACATTCCCCGCCCCAAAGCCACAGATTCTTGAAGGATGATTGGGATTTCCCAGTGGTTATCTGATGCTCAGTCCTCAATGGAAACAATGTGGCCCAGAGCCCAGGGCCTCTCCTCCTCCCACCTCCCAACCCTGGTCCCATGTGCCTCCTGTTCCAAGCCCCCAGCCTCTCCTCTCACACTTGTCTTGTGTCTCCTTCCTATCTCCATCACAACTTCTCCTGAAATCTCCCCGAACCCTCCACTGGAACTCTCCATCCCTTGCTGTGTGCCTGCCTGTGCCCCACACTCACCTAGACAGCATGTACCCACCGGCTGCACCATTCCTTGCCTGCAACCTCAGGGGTGGAGAGAGGGCATGTGGTTTATCCTAAGGTCGAAGCTCAAGCCTTCCAAGAGCAGACTCCCTTTGCATCCTGACACTTGTCCTCAGCACCCTTGAGTGAGTCCCTTTTCTGGGCCTGCTTCCCCATGTGTAGACGGAAGATAGACTAGCTCACCCTAGACTGCCTTGCAGCGCTGAGAGATAATCTATGACACTCTGCTACAAAGCCACTGCCTCATTAATAATGCTGATTTGCATGTCATGTTTATGGATCTATGTCCTATTGATTACACACTCATTCCCAACACTCAGTCGTGATCAATGATACTCAGAGACCCCACCCAGACCTGTTTGGAAAAGCTAGAGGCTCCCACCCTTCCAGACCCTTTCGTTCCTCTGTTCCCAATCACATGAGATTCCAGAATGGGAAACTTGTCTCGATTTTACACCAAACAACCAGCATCCCACATCAGCCCACCTGTGAGGTCTGCAGAGCCTAGAAAAGGCTGGAAGCCAGACAGCCATGGCTGGGTGTGCAGCAGAAGGGGAAGGAAAGAGCAGAGAGCAGGTGACGGGGATTTCTGAAATCCAATGCTACCATGCAAATGAGATCAGCCTAGCATACAAATGGGCAAAGTCAAGTTGAGATGGTCAGGGTGGGGAGAGCAACAGCCTGGGTCTGGAGCCTCTGTGGGGGACAGGGTCTTCCTCTGCATGGCTGCCTGAGGAGGAGGCTATAGTCAGGGCAGGGGCAGGGGGTGCCCACGCAGCAGGGGTGGGGATTAGGGCTGGACGCCCTGCTGTCAGGTCAGAGCTGATGGATGGCCACTGATGGCAGAGCACAAAGGCTGTTCTGTGCTTGGCACCAATGTGTTCCCATCCATCAGAGGGCAGCTTGCAGGGCGGAGGGGTGTGTGGGAGAAGAAAACCAAGGTCTCAACATGGCTTTGCAGGTTACCTCAGAGAAGAACAAGGTGGGGAAAGGGCTGATACCTCCCCCTCTAGCCCTGCATTGAGATTTTGAAAGATCCGAGACACCCAAGTTGCCCCATCACCTCAGCCCTATGCCCCACAACAGGCTTTAATATGGTCTTCAGGAACCTTACTCAGACATACGCATCTGCTAACAGGGATTCACAGAGATGCAGACATATAAGGTCACCCTAGCCTTCCACTCTGCCTTTGTGTTAGGTCAGAGGCAAATATCCCACAGGTATAAGGTCACACTCACACCCAGCAAAGCTACGTGCAGTGGAGGGCTGTCACCTCACCACTTTCAGTCCAGGTCCGGTCCCCATGGGGGACCCACACAGAGAAAGGAGCAAAAGAATTAAGTTCTTCTCTGGATTATACTAGAACTTTTTCTAGCCTTCTTTCTGGTCACCTAGCACTTTCCACCTTGGAAAGGTGAGATTGTGTACTCATCTCTCACTCAACTATGAGTGTGTTGATGGTGGAGAAATGATGTCGCCTATTCATGTCACCTGGCAACCAGCACTCAGTATATGTTTCATTATTGAAGGAATGAATATCTGCACCTGAAAAATGTCCCTTCTCCAGCTCTGATCCTGTGGTCCCTGGGGACAGTAAACATGGGGCTAAAGGCAGGTGAGGGCACAGCAGTAGAGATGATAAAGCAAGAAATGAGTCTTCATTCACTGGATGTTTCTGTGTACTGAGTTCCCTTTCATTTAATGCAATATTCATTGTCCAGCGTGTGCCCACGAGCGCGTGCTCATGTGTGTGTGCACACACACACGCACACACATAATCTTCCAACAGCCTGAATCATGCATGTCTTCCCAGTTGCAACCACTCTCCTGGCCCCCCAGGAGAGGTCATCATCCCACTCCTAATCGGTGTCATGGGGTCTATGAGGTCTCCTTATTTCAGTTTGTCACATAGGGCTCCTCCCAGCCTTACAGCCTTATCTCCAAGCATTTCCTCATCTGAACTCTGAAATCCATATTAAGTGGTCAACCCAGTGCTTGCCCCCTCCCTTCCCAGCCTCACTGTCTGCTCCTCAAAACCTGACAAAACACACAACTCCTTCCCACAGAGATTCCAGCCTTCATTGGTTTTACCTGTTTGTTTGGGGTTTGATTTTGTTTGAAATAGAGCCTCCCAATATAGACCACACTAGGCTGGCACTAGAGATCCTCCTACCTCTGCCTTCCTGGGGTTTGTATTAAAGATGTGTGACACCACAATCACCCAGCTTTCGGGTTGGCTAACGGGCTTTGGCACTAATCCAGCTCACCCTGCCTTACCATGAACATGTTCTGCTGAGGGTCGTCTACATCAGGGTCCTGGAAGCAACCACAGAACAAACCCCTTTGGCTTCCATTTTAGAAGAAGCCAGATAATTTAGGAGAAAATTGGATTGGATCCCAAAAGGACAAGACACCATTCTGGGTTTCCATGATAGCTCTGACATCACTCTTTCTTGGGGCTCATGAGACAGGAATATAAACTGAAGCAACCTTATTTTTTGTTTTTCTTTCTTTTTCAGGTTGGAAATGTGTTAAAATGGAGGTTTTTCTTTTTCAGAGAGAGAGGGGGGGGGGAGAATGACCTATGCATGACAGGGCCTTTTGTGCCTGCAAACAAATTCTAGATACATGCACCTGGCATGTGCATCTGGCTTTATATGGGTACTAGTGAACTGAATCAGGCCAGCAGGCTTTGCAAGCAGGTACCTTTAACAACTGAGCCATCTCTCCAGCCCCAAAACAGAGATTCTTATTCAGCCTAGCTGGTTGGAGTCAAGGCCAGGTTTAAAAGTCATACAATATCTGTGTTGTACTTTTTACCCACTAGTTAAGCCAAGACCTAAGTTAAGGTATCATTATTCTCCAACTTGCTTGGGACTCTTATTGACCATCTATGTCTCCAGGGTGGTTTCCTACTTCAAAGGACACCAGCATTTTCCTGGCTCATCACTATGGATAAAGGAAGAAGAGAAAGCTCTTCAATTTCCATGCGTGTCTCACCTCCCTGTGAAATGAGTTCTCCCTAGGGCCCCACTCCAATGGCTTCACTGTCTCTTGTCATCCTTGCTGTTGGTCATAGAGTATGGATCCTCTCAACCACAGAAGTAAAGCTGGAAGGCTAAATTGAGCTTAGTCTACCATGTCCTTAAGGAAAGAAAGAGACAGAGAAAGAAAGAGAGAGAGAGAGAGAGAGAGAGGGAGGGAGGAAGAAAGGAAGGAAGGAAGGAAGGAAGGAAGGAAGGAAGGAAGGAAGGAAGGAAGGAAGGAAGGAAGGAAGGAAGGAAGGAAAGAAGGAAGGGAGAAAGAGGAAATAAAAGAAAAGAGAAGGAAAGAAAAGAAAAGAAGAAAAAGAAAAGACAAAACATAGCCAAGGGTGAAAGATTGCAGATACACCTTGACTGAATGCGCTGCCATGTGACATCCACAAAAGCTGAACAACCACAACTCAAGAAGGGGGTTCAGGCTTCAGAGGTTGGGTGGAGCAAGGTGGCCAAAGGCCTGTGCTCTGCGCTGGGAGGACCTGGTCCTCTCAGGTCCCAAGGCCTCCACTAGGAGGTGACCACTCACCAATGCACCCTCCTCTACCTGACATCTGAGAGCTGTGTGGTGCATGTGAAGTCAATGACTCAGCTCCTCCCTGGTGGTCCAGCAGAGATGCAAATGAAAGGTCTAGGACTCTTCTTTCCTGGCCCATCCATGGAGAGGAGTTAGGAAGATTCTAATGAGCAAACAGGACAGGAAACAGTTGAGGGAGAACAAAGAAAGAATGATCAAGTGACAGAAGGATGAGACAGGGGGCTGAATGGCTTTTAAAAAAAATAGAGAGAGAGAGAGAAAGACAGAGCAAGAATGGGTGAA
This sequence comes from Zapus hudsonius, assembly GCA_004024765.1. Classification (NCBI taxonomy): domain Eukaryota; kingdom Metazoa; phylum Chordata; class Mammalia; order Rodentia; family Dipodidae; genus Zapus; species Zapus hudsonius. The sequence continues at coordinate 45,410 of PVHP010004771.1, read as the reverse complement.
CCAGGGCCTCCAGCCACTGCAAACGAACTCCAGAGGTATGCGCCACTTTGTGCATCTGGCTTTATGTGGGCACTGGGGAATTGAACTCAGGTCATTAGTTTTGCAGGCAATTGCCTTAACCGCTGAGCCATCTCTCCAGCCCCTGTATGGCTTTTGCCCTTGCCACTGTGGGAGAAGGTGGCAATCTGGAGGCTGTGAATTCTAGCCTTGCTCTGACTCTGGCCAGCTGTGTTAAAGAGAAGACTTCCCTTAATTCCCACCCATCTACAGAACTACCTCCCAAACCCCCACAATTCTCTGGCCTCCATTCACACCTATCACATGAGGTCTCAGAGAATATATGAGAGCAAATTCACTTGGAAAATCCAGGAGTTGAATCCATTTACCCTTCTGAGTTCCTGCCCTTCTCTGGGGACCCTGGGTAGCCATGGAGCATCCCCGTTCTTTGGGGTGAGAGGTCTTTAAGGATCTTGTAGGGCTGACTGATCCAGAGTGGTTTCCAGTGCTGCCTGGCATCAGGGAATGGAGAGATGGACTCAGAAGACCCCTTACTTGTGCCCTACCCTGTCTACCCCGCTGCCCTGAGCCATGGAGGAGAGCGCGGGCAGGCAGCCAGGGCAGGAGTAATTGAAAGGAGCAGATGAGAGGGGGGAATGCGTCTACCCCCACCTCCACTGCCCCACAGGGGCTGCGAAGAAATGAAAACTAATCAAATTACAGCCGACGGCCTCCCGACCCGTGCACAGGAGCAGGGCAGGCTGGCTGGGTGGGTGGGGGCCGCGCCAGGGAAGGAAAATCACATGTAATCCACTGTAAACGTCTTGATGTGCAGCAACAGCTTAGAGGGGGCTCAGGTTTCGGTGGCGTTGGCTATATTTATCTCTGGGTCCATGCCAGCGGGGAGGGTTTAAATGGCACCCAGCAGTTGGCGTGAGGGGCTGCAGGAGCTTGGGGGACGGTGGCAGGAACAAGTCTTTTCCGACCCCATGGAGCTGTATGAGACGTCCCCCTACTTCTACCAGGAGCCCCACTTCTATGATGGGGAAAACTACCTGCCTGCCCATCTCCAGGGCTTCGAGCCACCAGGCTACGAGCGCACGGAGCTCAGCCTGAGCCCCGAGGTCCGAGGACCCCTGGAAGAAAAGGGGCTGGGGACCCCCGAGCACTGCCCAGGCCAGTGCCTGCCGTGGGCGTGCAAGGTGTGTAAGAGGAAGTCTGTGTCTGTGGACCGGCGGCGGGCGGCCACGCTGAGGGAGAAGCGCAGGCTCAAGAAGGTGAACGAGGCCTTCGAGGCGCTCAAGAGGAGCACCCTCCTCAACCCCAACCAGAGGCTGCCCAAGGTGGAGATCCTACGCAGCGCCATCCAGTACATCGAGCGCCTGCAGGCCCTGCTCAGCTCCCTCAACCAGGAGGAGCGCGACCTCCGCTACCGGGGCGGGGGCGGCCCCCAGCCTGCGGTAAGTGCCAGGCCAGCAGGGCCGGAGCAGGTGCCAGGCGCAGCCCGGGGGCCTCGGATCCCTCCTCTGCCAGCTAGGCCGGCGTCCAGCTGACCTCCTGTGCTGTGGCCTCTGTTTATCTCTGGGTCCATCTTTTTACCCCTTGCTCTTTCCAGGTCAAAGGCAGTGGGTGGGAGATGCCCATACAGTGGGGTGGACTGGCACTTGCCAGGTGGGAAGAAGGTCCATGGGTAAGCCCACAGTCAGCTCGGATGAAGGTGAGGATTAACCCCGGTGCTGGAATCAGAGCCAAAAAGCCAGGCCAAGTAGCCAAAGAAACCTGCTTTATCTGCAGTCCACCAGTGTCCTGCTGTGACTGAACAGGAAAAACCCACTCTATTAGCACTCCCATAGGCCTGCTCAAGAGTTACCCTAGTTGCTGTGAGTTCGAGGTTAGCCTGAGCTATTAGAGGAAGATCCTACCTCATAAAAACAAAAATTAAAAAATAAGTAAATAAAAAGTTACCCTAGTGGGGTAACTCCGGGATAAAGGCAAAACTGCCATGCTGGAAGCACAAGGGTGGTACTCTAGGCTGGAGGGCCCAAGCTTGAGGCCATTCTCCAAAACCCTCTTAGTTCTGCCACTGAGACCAGAGAGATACATCTGAGAATGGTGTAGCCTGACCTTGGGCCTTGTCTTGCAGGTGCCCAGTGAATGCAGCTCTCACAGCGCCTCCTGCAGTCCAGAGTGGGGCACTGCACTAGAGTTTGGACCCAATCCAGGGGGTAAGTGAAGCTGGACCCTGGTAACCATGGCTCAAATCCCTTCGTCCATTTGTCCCCTCTTACCATACCCCCTGGTCCAGTCCTCTTCCTGGGGCTTCTCCAGGGTCCTACTGGTGGGAAGCCTTGGTCCTTTCTGTAGCCTTGTGTGTGGGGTTGGCCTCCAGCAGCTCCCCAGCTGGTGCCTGGTGACTGCCCCTACCCGGGGGTCCCCGGGAATTGCTAAGTCACTGCGCCCAGCAAAGTGCAATTCCAGTTCCCCAGGGTACGTTGTCTTATAGCTGCTTCCCTCAACCACACACAAGCCTGTGCGTGCGCACACACACACACCCAGCATTGGGAGTGGCAGAGGTTGGGGGTATTTCTGAGTCTTGTTCACTTCTCTGTCCTGGAAAACCTGTGCCCACCCCAAGGGTCCCATGCCCCTTCTTCACACCAGAACCCCCTTCTCCATCTTCTCTTTACAGATCACCCGCTCACAGCTGACCCTACAGATGCCCACAACCTGCACTCCCTCACCTCCATCGTTGACAGCATCACAGTGGAGGATGTGTCTGTGGCCTTCCCAGATGAAACCATGCCCAACTGATATCTGCCAGGCTGGGTATCTGTGTGAGCCCCGAAGCTGGCGGCAGAGGCCACCATCTCTGAAGCAGGGCCTCCTGAGCTAGGCTATCCTGATGCCTGGAAAACAGTCCTGGCCTGCTGTAGGCCAGACTACCCCCCTACCCTTTCATATAAGGTTAACACACCCAGCCCAGCAAGGGAATGGATGCCTTCTTTTAACTGACTCCTTCCAAGGAGAGAATTCCGGGGTCCAGAGTGCCCCCTGGTGGATATCCCCTGGATTGGGGGGCAAAGTCAGGAGTTTCCCTTTAATTGTAATGTGCCCCTAATTCCACCCCTCCAAATGAAATGGTCTGAGAGACAGACTGGTGTCCAGACCTGGACAGTGTCCATGTCCGTTCTGGTCTCTTCCCGATGCCAGTGGCTGGGCGGGGCCTGCCCTGAGTTGAGGGGAAAGAAAAGGAGAGGAACAATTCTCTGTTTCCAAGTCCCTGGGGGGCCAAGATTTTGCAGTGAATATTGGGGACCTTCCAGTGCTTTTATGTTTTGTTTTGTGTTGTTTGTAAAGCTGCCATCTGACCAAGGTCTCCTGGGCCCATGTTGCTGGGGACAGGCAGGAAAGGGAGGGTGGGGCTCTTGGGGTGATTTCTTTTGTTAACTAAGTATTGTGTGGTTTTGCCATTGTTTTGTATTTTTTGCTAACTTATTTGGATTTCCTTTTTTAAAAAATGAATAAAGAATGGTTACTAGAAGTGTCTGCAACGATGTAAAGGGAGGGGAAAGACTGAGCCTCAGAGGTCCAGGAGTGGGGGGGGGTTTCTTATGGGTGGGGTTGCAAAAATACTGAGGCTTGTGATGGTCACTAGTCATGGGAGCCAGGTGGGTCCGTGCCACGGTCTGATGGAAGACCAGATTCCTCAGAAATCTCATGGCACAGAGAGGCAGAGCTGCTGAGCACTCCAATGCGTCTGAATTCACAGACACCATTTACAGTCTGCTGCATTCCAATCTACAGTCCAATAGGTCCAATGTCTCCAGCTAATTATTGAGCATGCCCACATGCCCTGTGCTCAGTGCACAGTCAGGGCTAGGGTGTAGAGCCTGGATTTGTGGGGCTCTCCCCCAGATCCACATCACCCAAAGTCCTGCAAAGGACTGGGAGATGGTTACATGAAAACAAATGAGGTCAGACATTGTCATTTCCCCATAGGACAAATAGTATGGCCCTTACCCCCACCTACAGCTCAAAGATGAAGGAGATTCTTCTGAGGGAGCTCGGAGGGGTTCACAAAGAACAGTCAAAGAAGGAGAAGCTGGTGCTCTCATCACTTGGGATGCTGTTTTTCAAAGACTGGTTTCCTAAAGGGAGAATGTGGGTGGGGAGCTGAGAGCAAAGATTTTGGATAGAGATTATGTAAGGATTAACTAGGGAGTTAAGAAGAACTAACTAGAATTGAAATGGACCAAGAACATCTACTTAAACTTTATTAATTCTGCTTGGGGCTGTTTGTCTGGCTTATTGCAAATCCTAAATTTCGGAGTCTTTGGGGAGGAATAGAGGTTCAGCACGTGGTACATTCTATCCCCACTCCCTTCAGTTCCCTGGAGCCATTCTCTACTTCCTCTGGCTGTGCTGGGCACTCCTCCACACTGCCCTCCTGATCTTGGGTAGGGGGCCACACCTTGCTCCACAAAGTACCTAAGGAAGGGGGAAAGGGAAGCCTCAGAGAACTCAAGTGGAAGGGTGCAGGTGGGAGGGTCCCCTAAAGGCCTGTTTGTCTGAGTAAGCAATCATCTATCCCTATGTATAGCATTTTCGTCTTTTCCAGGTGTGACACTGAGTTTATAGTCTTCCCTCTTGGACAGACCCAAGAGGAGTGTCTAGAACTAGCCCTGACCTCCTGCCCTTGGGCTGACGGAGGCAACAGGGTGGCTGTCATGCCTTGCCTCTGAATACCAAAATCCTCCACTATGCACCCAAAGGGGCTCTTCTCCCTTAAGTCATTGCCTCTGCCCTAGCGCACCTCCCATGCTCCTAGAGTGAACACCACTCTATTGCCTAACCCTTGGACTCCCAATCCCCTCTGAGAGTATGGACTGGTCATGAAGGGTGCTTGACCATAACAAGGAGCCCCTGGGGATGCTGGGCAAGGCTTTAAGCCCATTCTTCTTCAGTTATTTCAACTGAAAACTGAGGTTGGTATTCATACTTGAAAGAGATCCCTGTCCTTGTCAGGGCTAATCACCAGCTACTTTGTCACAGTCTTTAAGTCCTCAAGTTAGAAATAATCTTCCCGAATAGCACAGATGTGAATGGCAAACTCTGCCTATAGGAGTGCGGGTCTCCCTGATTGTGTTCACAGAATAACTATCATTAAAGCACAAGGACTTCCTTAAGTTAACAAACCCTTAACCCTCACAATAGAATTACAGATAAGACCCAAATTAGGGGATAATGAGATAAAGTTCTTCAGGGAAATTAACTTAAATTCCTTCTTCAGTGGAATTACCTACGCTAAATCAAACTGGGTTAATCAAATGTTGCCTAATAATGGACTTTAAGGAATCCACTAGAAACTATAAGAATTGCTTGAAATTGGAAAACAAATTGTCAGTGTGGAAATAAGAACTTGAGAGTTTAGCTAATTGGTATGAATTGCAGGATGCTTAAAGTTCTATCTGTGCGCCAGTAAACACCAAGGGTATCTAAATCCTCCTAGTAATGTAGTTGGCAGGCTGGAAAGCCTTTCTATGTGCTACAGGTGTAATAATGCCAACTGGAGAAATAGGTGGAGGACAGACTATGGCGGGTGAGAGAAAAGGAGCCCCCTCAACTCACGTGTGTTGCATGGATGAAATGCCAACTCACTATCATGTCCCTTGGACTTCTTTCACTTCCTGGTTCCTGGGCTCAAGCTGGAGAACAGATGCCTAAGGTGAGCTAGAACTCCAAATGAGATTGGCTAAGCAAGTCCATCCTGGGTGGGAACCCACATCACATGCCCTTAGCAACTCTGGCTGGACCTCATCCTTGCCCTCCCTTAGCCACAGAAAGCCACCTGGATGCAGACTCCCTCCCTCTCACTCTGCTTGGGATGTTCCCAGAGGGAGCAAAGGAGAAGATTCTAAGAAAGAAACCTAGATTCTGCTTTGTTTGTTTTTTCCAGCCCAGGCTGACCTGGAATTCACTATGTAGTCTCAGGCTAGCCTAGAACTCACAGCGATCCTCCTACCTCTGCCTCCCAAGTGCTGGGATTAAAGATGTGCACCATGTCCAGCCTGGTTTTTGATTGCTTTTTTTTTAAACAAGTGCTGAAGGAAACATGATGTTGGGGTCTTATCTCAAGCTCAGCATGTTCAACACTAAATTAACATTTCCATACAAGATTGTTTCCCTTTACATCCCCACCCCAGTGGCAACACTGGAAAGTCACGGCTTCCCTGGACCCCTTCGGATCTCACTCCCGCAGCCAGCTGGTCACTAGAACTTATCATGGAGAGAGTAGATGTCTCTTGGCCCTATCTAGGTTGCCATCAGGCTCTCCTCTGTCACCTGTGCCTGTGGACTCTGTCATCCCTGCTCCGTTAGTATTTGGAGCACAGCTGAATAGGGAGAGGACATAATGCACAGTGCGTGGATGCATGTTCACCATTCAGATGAGCAGAACAAGCATGGCCCCGGTTGATGCACAGAAGCCAAGGGCCACATGAACCGTACAAACAAGGGAGTTGGGGAAAGAGAAGTAGAGAAGCTGGGGAAGGCATGAGTTCTGTTGACAAAGAAGCAAACTACACTGTCAGACATTCCTGACACTGGGTCAAGACTTTTCCATAAAGACTACAGGAAAGAGCAAGGCAGTGGAGTTAGGAGAGCTAGGTTTGAAACACTTCTCACTAGCCACGTGATCTTAGCTTTACAGTTCCTTGTTCTATGAAATGGCAATGCTAATCCATCAGAAGGTTATGAGGATCAGATTAGTCAATCCATTTAATATATGCTATGATTGGAATATTTGGATCTCTCCAAAATCCATGTTAAAATCTAATGTCCAATGCAACAGTATTAACGGATGTGTCTTTGAGAAGTGTTTAGGACATAAGGACTTCACCCTCATGAATGGGGTGTTGTCCCCTTACAAAAGAGATGACAGTCTGTTCAACCCTTTTAAAAAAATTATTTATTGAGAGAGACAGAGAGTATGGGCTCACCAGGGCCTCCAGTCACTACAAACAAACTCCATAAGCATGCACCATTTTGTGAATCTGTCTTACATGGGTACTGGGGAATTGAACCAGGGTCCTTAGCTACTGGAATCAAGTGTCTCAACCACTGAGCCATTTCTCCAGCCCTGTTCAGCCCTTTTCACCCTTTCACCATGAGAGAACACCTTGAGAACATGACATTCTGAGGATTGGGCCCTCGACAGACACCAGATCTTCTGATGCCTTAATCTTGAACTTCTCAGACTCTGAAACTGAGAAAAACATTTCTGTTGCTTATAAATTGCCTAAGATATTTTATAACTGTAGCAGGAGCATGTAAGCCTATGCTCAAAACAGTGTATGACACACAATAGTATTCTGTGATTTTAAGTTTTTTAAATTTCCAGCTTTGATTTAATATTAATACTTTTGACAACCCTCTGAGATAGAGTCAGTTCACTCAGTACCCCTATGGATGTAGAGATCAAAGACAGCATCCTTGCAACCCAGTGTGAGAGACAGTCAATATGTTCACAGCACTTGTGTGTAAAATGCTCCCAAAGCTGAGGCATGTTGGTATGAATTCTGCTGAAGAGGCACACATTGCCTCTCAGGGGATCCCTAGAATGGGGGCCCTGAAGGGTCAAAGCTGCAAAAGTAAATGAAGAAGCTGGGCTGCCTTCGAGAGAGAGAGAGAGAGAGAGAGAGAGAGAGAGAGAGAGAGAGAGAGCTGAGTGGACATATCATTTCTGAGTTAGGCAGATGCAAGACTGGTGGGAACAGTACGGAGGAACCAATCATGAATAACTTTCTATAACCACTCAGAGGAGGAGCTGGACCCAAACTACAGGTGGTAGAGTAGCTAGAAGTGCAACAGTGGGTGACGTGCAGAGGAGCTTCCACAGCAGCAGTAACTCCAGGCACAGGGTCCAAACAGAGTAAGCCTGGGCACATGAGTAGAGATGAAAGAGGAAATCGACCAAGCCTGCCAGCAGGCTTCTCACCCTTTTTCTTGTCCTGTCCTGTCCTGTCCTGTCCTGTGTGCCCTTGGTACAAGCCACCCAAACACTAACCTCCCATCAATCCTGTGAGAATATACTAAACACAAGGCCACTGATGACGTTTTCAAAGCCCTACCCAGGGGCAGCTTCTAAGGAATGTGAATGAACCTGGGCACATCAGGTGAGGTCAAAGTTTAAAAAAAGAACCAGAGGCCATTTGTACATTGTCTTAAAATCAGGTTGTTTATTGGTACATACACACCTACACACACACACCTACACATATCCACACACCCACTCCTGATGCACAGAGCCAATACAGTACTGAGAAGGGACCTGGTGAGACACAGGAGGCTGGCAAGGAGGGCTCGGGTCACTGGTGACTCTCCAGGGGAAAAAATATACTGACTATGAGGCGCAGGATACACCAAGAGAGCAGCCTTCCCGTCATCTGTCACCTCAGGCAGATTCCCCTACTCTATTCTCCCTGCCATCCTTCCTGCAGGCCCTAAATGCTCCTGGCTTCCCTAGCTGCTGCCTATGGCACAGCCAACCACAACAGGTTATGTGGTAGACAGGAGATGTGGGCTAACTCTCCCACACAGCTAGCCCATGTAGAGTGCCCAGAAGGAGTCAGATGGTCTTGCAATGCTCAACTTCACCAGTCTTAGGACTCTGGGGTCTCTCTGTAACTCTAGCATCCATTACCCAGGAGTAGAGGTTCTTCCTCTCTGACAATTCATCTTCTGCTCAGTAGCGTCCCCATCTCCATTCCCAGCAGCCTGACTGGCAAGGAGGGCAGAAGCAATGAGGGAGAGCAAGAACAGGTGATTGTCTGCTCCAGCCACCCACGGGTCAAGCTCTGCTCTACTGAGCAGTAACACAAAATTCTGAGCCCCGGAATGGCCCAGGGTTCCTTCAAGACAGGGTATTCTGGCCCATTTTCCAGGTTGCTATCTAGCCCCTTCTAGGAACCCAGGGGATTAAGTGACAAATCAGCCACTCAGTCACCTCTAAGACGGCACTGCACTGCCCTCTCCAACCAGCATGCCCCTTCCCTCTCCTCTCACTTCCATGAAGCCCTGGATTCTACCAACCCACCCTCAGATTAGGTCCTTAACTGTCAGGCACCTTGGAATGGGTGAAAAAGAGCAGATAATAGTCCTCCTAAACCAGGACCTGAATTCCTCTGTCCCCTCCATGTCAGGGAAAGCAGCTAAAATGACAGAAGCTAGAAGGTAGGGGCAAGGCATCAAGAATTTCTGGAGTAGGCAGTCCCTGAACCCCAGAAGAACCCTTGAGGGGGTCTAGATGATTGGGGACAAGGAGTGACTGCCTTCATTGACCCTGGGTTGCCTGGACCTGAGACATGATGGCTGAAATATGCTATTGTCTTCCAGCTTGGCTAGGCCAAGTGAGCCCAACACAGACACATCTGTACTGCCCAAGGGGCAAGATCCACTCAGGCCTGCAGCTGGGCTGGCTGCCCTGTGGTCTTGGGCTACTAGATGCCAACAACTCTCTCTCTCTCTCTCTCTCTCTCTCTCTCTCTCTCTCTCTCTCTCTCTCTCTCTCTCTCTCTCTCTCTCTCTCTCTCTCTCTCTCTTGCCTGCCTACACCTCCCACTGGGCAGGGAGCTGAGAGTTTCTCCAACCTCACCCTTGGCCCAAAGTTCTGAGGTCCATTCTCTCCTCACATTGGGGATCCAGCTTCAGTCAGAGCCCAGAGTTTCTACCTTTCTTCCTCAGTTCACCTCCTGGCCTAACGGTCCTGAGAGCCTGGAGCCTTTGAAACCATCCTAGTCATGGAGCTGAATTCCTGGTGATAGGTTGGGGGAGGAATGATGGATGCTGGGGTCCAAAACCAACCCGGCCCATCTGGTACAGCCGGAATGGAAGGAACTAGAAGGCCGGAATGCTCAAGCATGCCAGAGGCTGAAGTGGTCCTTTCTTTTAAGGGCGATCCCTTAAAAGCCGTCTGGTCCGGATAGAGCGGGCAGTCCAAACCCACCCCGGGCTGCGTTCTCTCCCACCCCCAGAATCCCCAGCACCCAAGCTTAGGAGATCCCGGCCATGCCGACCAGAGACTTACAGAGGGTAAGGTGGGCCTCGGGTAGTGAGTGGGGTGCTGGGGGGAGTGGAGGAGGATATTCTGAGATCCAGGACAAATCACGGACAGACTGACGAGACTGGGAGCCGAGGGAGAACGGGGACCGAGCAGGAGGGGTCAGGGCCCGGAGGACCGGGGCCGGGCGGCCGGCCGCGGCTAGTCCCGGAAGGCGGAGAGCATGTGTCCGTAGAGATAGTGGGAGTGAGCTGCGAGAGAGGAGAGACGGGCCGTGAGCGCGAGGCCGGCGGGGCTAGGCTGCGGTCCGTGCGCGGCCAAGCGCAGGCTGGAAGCAGGACGAGCGGGGGCTGCGGCGGGGGCGGGCGCGGGGAGCCCGGCCCACTTACCCCGAGCCAGGGGCGCACCCCCGTCAGACCCGGGCGGGAGGGTGGGGGGTCAGCAGGAGTAGGTCCGCACCGTGGAGGGCTCCAGTCTCTGCGCCCCCGCCGTCCCGGCTGGGAGGAGTCGGCAGCCGCGGGAGAACACAGAGCGCAGGTTAGTGAGCGCGCGGGCGCGGCGCGGCGCGGCGCGGGATGGCCGAGCGCGGGCTCCGGCTCCGGCTCCGGCTCGGGATCGGGCTCGCTCGCCGCCCGCAGGGCGCTTCCACCGCGCCCGGCCGCCAGCGCCTGCCCCTCCGCAGCCATGAGAGTGCAGCGTCAGCCCCCGGCGAGCGCCCGGCCAGCCTCCCCGGCCTCGCCCCGCTCCTCCCGGCTCGGCGCCCCGCACTCACCTTCAGGCATCATCTTCTTGGGCGCGGCCGGCGGGGGCTGCAGGGGTCCCAGCGTGGACACCCGGAAGCCTGCTGGGAGGGTCTCGGCTGAGGTGCCCAGCATGCCACCACTGGGGTGGTCCCGAGGCCTGAAGCGCTTCCGCCAGGAGGGCGCCCTGCGGAACACCTTGTCTTCTCCCTGCACCAAGGGGTCAAGCAGAGGCCCAAGGGGCATGTTGCTATCGTCACCCACACTCTGCCTAAGGGAGGGTAGTCGCAGCTCATTCTAGGGGGACTGTTTGGGTCCCCTTGGAAGAAAGGAACCCTCAGTTTTTCTCATGTGTAGAATGCAACTTCTCCAGTGCAGTCCAGGAGGTGGTCCCTCTGGGTCAGATCTGTCATCCAACAGTGAACTGTACTCTCCTGCCCACCCTGAAGCTGGCAAGCTCACTGATCCTTCAAGGTATTCCTCTTCCCCGCCTCTCCATGGGAAGCACTGGCCAGCCCCTACACTGCTCTGTCCTTCTGGGGCCTCAGTAAGGTTAGCACCCGGATATACTGGAAAAGCACTGTGTCAGGAGTCATGGCATCAGGGTTGCCATCTTGGCTCTGCCATATTATTGGCAATGTGACCTTGGGGCTTCAGTTTCAATACCAATATCTGCCTCACTTATTTTTCAGGCCACCTATACCAGCGGGATCAGAGCATCCTGTGAGAGGGATGGATCAGCCTGATGACTAGATACATGCTCCTCCAAAGGACATAGCGGTAGCCCCCATCATCTGCCCCTCACTAATAGCTCTCTGCCAACAGGCACCCAGGGCCACAATGCCCAAGCCATCCCACCCTTCAGAGCCCTCTCACCCTGCTTTGTAGTAGGACCCAGGGTATGGGCACATTGGAACACTTAACTCCTTGTTTTCCTCAACAACCCCTTCCATCCCCCAACCCCTTATGATTCGTTATCGATGGCATGGGATTACCAAACACTCCAATCTGTTGACAGCACCAGGTATTTCTCTATCAGAAGATTTTCCCAGTAGCATTTTTACATGGACTTACAAGGTTTTTTCATTAATATTTCTTTCCCCACCCCTTTCCTTCCCTTCCCTTGTCTCCTCAATCTTACCTAGAATCCTTTCATTTCCTCCCCTTTCAAATTCTATCCTTATGTGGCAAAAATCATGTATCCCTAGCTCCGGAGTAGTGTCTGGGGATACTGTTGGCACTCAATAACTATTTGTTAAATGAATAGATGGCAGTTGACTCCCTGAGCAGGAGTCCTATTCCTGCCTTTAAGGAGGATCTGAGGATGGAGAAGCTAAAAATAAACAGTCTGGGCTCTTTTTTCACTTGCTTGGAGCCAAGTCAGCTATGGCAGACCTGACTGGCAAGGGCAGACAAGGTTGATGACAAGAAAATGAATGGAGAGGAAGACAAGGGGGAAGGCAGCAGGGCCAGGTTGTGACCTCTGGTATCTCCACAGGGTAGATTATGGCTCAGGACCCCAGGGTCTCCCTTGAACCCAAAGAGAAGGCCTAATGGAGTCAGGCAGGCAGGAAGGGCTGAGGGAACCCAGCTTTAATGAGATGCAAAGTAAATGGAAGAGTGAAGCTACAGAAAGATCTGGGGTGACAAGAGCCTGGGCTGTGTTAAACTTGTCAGACTACCCTAAGAAGCAGAAAGCACAGCTGTCACTCAGCACCTTGACAGAGAGTCTATCCTCTGGAGGACAGGCTGCACTCTCACTGAGCAGGGAGAGATATGTGGGGTAGAAGACACCAAGACATGGTCAAAGATACTTATGGCCTCTGGGAAGACCTTTGACCTTGCATGGATGGGAGGGCTGGGCCCAAAGATGGGAGATGCTAGAAATTTAAATATACTGGGCCCTCAATTTTTATACCAGTTTAACAGAGACTTCTCCACATCCCACTGCTACCCAGTCTCTACCAATCCCCATCCCCTCTGGCTCTCCTCCCTTAGGCCAGCCCACCAGTCACCAGCCTAGAGGAAGGAGAGCTCATGAACCTCTGTCCAACCAGCCAATGATGACCAAGTCCCTAAGACCCAAATTCACATTTACCTCATCCAGCTTCCGGTCTGTGCCCAAGGCCAATAGGTTATTGAACTCTCTTTCCATCACCTGGCGCGCCTGATAGCCATGGGGAGAAGGGGGAAGGGGTGAGAAAGACTATAGTTAATGCCTTTATGCCATCTTTCAACTGCTTCCTAGAATCCAAGGGCAAAGAGGGCAGGGTTTTGGTGCCTTCTACCTACTGGAAACCTCAACCTTTCTGGGGCTACTTCTTTAAGCAAACCTACATTTGAAAGTGTCCTACTTTAGAAGTTAAACTGGAAACTTTAGGATTCTTTAATATAGGGGAAAAGTCCTTTTAAAAAATAAGATCACGGGGTATATGAATGGACAAGCTTTGTCTACAGGGGGAAAACACTTTGTCTATAAAGAGAAAATCATGGCTTTGGTGAGAGCAGGAGGAAGGAAAAGAAGCACACACATCATGGGTAAGAAAAAAACTATTTTGACAAATCCCTTGTAGTGACAAGGTTCCACAACACAAACTCACAGTAGGAAGACGACTCAGTCATGGATATTGAGGGCCTAGACTGCATGACACACACAGGCTTTCTCTAGGCCTCCAAGAAACTAGCTCATTGAGAAAATTTCCAGGAACAGGAGTATTTTGAAAACTCTGTGATCAGATATTTTCCACTGGTCAGAAAATAAGAAGTATGCATTTTGAGATCAGAAGAAAACAAAAGAGAAAAGCTCATTTAAGGGGGAAATAGTAACCACAGAATTTTTTCAGGATTTTTTTTTCTTTTCATCTTTCAGGATAAAAAAAAAATTCTTTCAGGGGCTGGAGAGATGGCTTATCAGTTAAGGCATTTGCTGGCAAAGCAGAAGGACCAGAGTTTGATTCCACAGGACCCATGTAAAGCCAGATGCACAATGTGGCACAGGTGTCTGGAATTCGTTTGCAATGGCTGGAGGCCCTGGCACACCTATTCTCTCTGTGTGTCTGCCCCCGCCTCCCTCCCTCCCTCTCTCTCTCTCTCTCTCTCTCATAAATAAATAAATTAATTAGTTAAATACTTAAACAAAATTTCTTTCAGGATAGTCTAGTCATGTATTGAGAACATTATGTTTTACAAATGATTTGAAAGGAAAAGTATAAAAACATTTCAAATATCCTCTGAGCAATGAAAGGCGAAATAGATTGGTATCAAGTTCAGAAATATCTCAGAGTCAGGTGAGCAAGCAGGAAACCTGCAAATGAGTTCTGAGGTGGGAAAAAATATAGAAAAGCTGCTTTGGGGGCAAACCCACATTCTTCTTAGAGAAGAAAGGTTCCATGCTATCTGTGAAGGGGTCACAGCAGACAGCCTATAGGACACACTGGCTCTGTGTGCTGTTATGGCCCCCAAAGCCAACACACCATCCAGAACTATGAGACAACACATCCCTACCTCCCTCAAGTCAAAACGTGTCTGCTCCCAGAATAGCCTGTGCAGCCTAGTGGCTGAATTTCAAAAGCGATATGACAGCTGCAAGGAGTCCAGACAAGGGTAGCTAAACCGATCAGGGACAGCAGCGTCTGGACAAGAGGGCAGGCTAAAAGAATTAAAACGGTTCTGTCTGCAGAGACAAAGGCTTAGGTCCAGAGGCAATATAATCAGAGTTTATGAAATTCACAGTTCTCACAAAAGGTGAGAACTGGTCAAATACAAACATCCTTACCAAACCAAAATTAAGAAGGCTGTTTGTTCCTAACCCAAGGGGAGCCTGGCAGAGGCATATTTAGAACAAATAAAATCAGGAAGTATTTACACAACTGGTAGTGATTCTAGAATCCATTACCCATAGGAAGTTATAAAGGCCAAAAATAAACAGGGTCAAGGGAATTTAGATACATTCTTGGATAACAGCACCATAATAATTATGAAATATAATTTAAGGAGATGCCTAATCTGTTGAGCTGCTGACAGGCAGACAAAGTCCTGTTGCGGAGTGTCACTGGGCTCACTGGTATATTTAGTTTGTTGAAGCCTGTGGGCCTAAGAGCAGATCCTTAGGGTGGTAGACAAAGGAGATATGGGTGCTCTGATCCCTATGGGGCTCAAAGCTAGTTCTCTATGAAAAGTCAGGGAAAAGAACCAAGTCAAGAAAAGGAAGGCTCAGCTATGGGATGGGGTGGGGAGGAGCTGAAGTTACACATAGAAAAAAGGTTTAAGTCTCTGAGAAAGAGGGAGAGAAGAGAGAGAAGTTAGGAGAAAGGTTGTCACCTGAGTGTTCTGTGTGGGGATTTGCAAGACCAAGGCCAATGTGTTGTGGTCGAAGTTCTCATCCAGAGCCAAGAGAGCTCCATGCACACCACTCTCATGAAGGTTTCCTGCATAGTCTCGAAGCCCAATAGACTGGACCCAGTGAACCACCTGGTCATTAGTCCAGACCAGCACATCTGGAGAGCAGGGAAGAAAGGGACAAAAACAGACAGCAGGTTTGGCCCAGAATCCTCCTTGTGCAGGAGTAAAATTTCTTAGACTCAGAGTCTACTCATCCTTCCCTGTAGATCTAACCCCTCCGCCACTTCCTACATCTTCCTCTGTTCCCCCACGAAGAACTCCATCTCTACCAGCCAGAAGCACTTGGGATAAGGCCAACAGGACACCAGTTTTCTCTCTGGACCCTGCCATCACCATGCCTCAGGCCAAAATGGTGTTCTTATTCTTGCAACTCTCAAAGTTTCTTCTAAACCCTGCCTCTTTCCCATCCAGCTCCACCCAGACCACCAACTTCTGTGAGCACACCAGTCCAAAGCCCTGTCCCAGGGGTCCAGCCGATCTGCCTGGTTTGCATCACTGTATGGGAGGAAGGAGGTGTCTGCTTCATCAATCAGGTGGCAGCTGTCCCATTTGGCACTTCCCTGAGTTCCTTCCTTCCCACTGGGCCCAGAGCAAGGATGAGAAGCTCCTCCAGGCCCGACCAGCTTACCCTTGATCTCATGCTGGCTCTCCTCCCGCCTCTTCTCCAACTCCTTCCGGTCATAATTCAGCCTCTTCAGACACATGATGCCATACTGAAGACTGGTTCTGCAGGCACACAGGCCCTGAGCCTGAGCTGCAGTGCAGCCACATTCCTGCCCACCTGCCCCACCGCCTCCAGCCCCCTCATGCTCCTCTTGCTTGCACGTGATCCGAGGTCACTTCCCTCTCTCTGCTCCCCTACACCCCCTTTCATCCAGGGAGGGAGCTGTGATAATCTTGCTTGTCAATTGGAATGTGAAGCACCTAGATTAGGCAGCACACCTCTGGTTGGACTTCTAGGGCATCTTCAGAAAGGATTAAGAGAGAAGGGAAGACCCACTCTGGATGTGGGCAGCACATCCCACAGGCTGGGGACCAGATGGAATACAAGGGGGGAAAGAGGGAGCTCAGGAGCCCAGGCATTCTTCATCTCTGTTTCCTGGCCACCATAATGTGAATTGCTGCTCCACTCTACCTTGCCCCCCCCCCCCCCGCCAAAATGGAATGAAACCATAAGCCAACATAAACCCATTCTCCCTTGCATTGAACATACCAGGTACTCGGTTGCAGCAAAGAGACTAACAACGGATGAGAACAAGTACATGTTGAATGTACTCAACATGTCCTTTGTATCCAGGCACTGGTGGCAAAGACCACTACTACTTACAAGTCAAAGAAAAGGAAGATATGCCTCCATTCTACTCAGTCTTCCCGGTAGCCTCCAAGATGCTCCGGATCTGCTCCCTGACCATCAGGCCCTTCCTCACTAATGCCTGGCTCCTGGCTTTCTGGGAAGACCACCAGCACTCCATTGTTCCACAAACAGCCAACTCCTGAGGCTTGCATGCCTCAGGGTTTTTGCACCAGATGCTTCCTCTGCCTGGAACGTTCCTCTTCCAGTCTGCTGCATAGCTCACTCCTTCCTACCTTCAAATCTTTCCTCAAATGTCTCCTTCTCAATCCAACTCACTAAGTCAGCTTGCTCACCAGATTTAAAACTGCATTATCTCTGGGCATGGTGGCTCAGCCCTATAACCCTAGCACTCAGGAGACTGAAGTAGGAGGATCACCAAGAATTCAAAGCCAGCCTGGGCTACAGAGTAAGCTCCAGGTCAATCTGAGCTAGCATGAGACCCTACTTCAAAAGAAAAATATCTACACCATCACCATCATCACCCCCACCCCATACTACCACCTTAAATTCATTTTTTTCCTGAAACTTTTTTAAAAACAGTTTTTAAATATTTTATTTATTCATTGTCAAGCAGAGAGAGAGAGAGAGAGAGAGAGAGAGAGAGAGCACCAGGGCCACCACCTTGTGGGTCTGGCTTATGTGGGACCTGGGGAATTGAACTCGGGGTCTTAGACACTGGAGGCAAGTGCCTTAACCGCTGAGCCATCTCTCCAGCCCTAAAAACATTTTTTTATTTATTTGACAGAGAGAGGGAGACAAGAGTCAGAGAAAGTATAGGCATGCTAGGGCTTCCTCCTGCCACAGAAAATGAACTCCAGATGTAGGTGCCACTTTGTGCATCTGGCTTTACATGGACACTGGGGAATCAAGCCCAAGCCATCCAGCCTTACAAGCAAGCGCCTTAACTGCTGAGCCATCTCTCCAGCCCCTTTCCTGGAACTTTTCATCTATTAACATACCATGTTCCTTTTACGCCACGTTAGAATATAAGCTTCATAAGGGCAAGTGACTGTGTTTTGTTCAGTGGTCTTAAATCTTCCCTAGGACAATATAGGTACTCTATTAATTCTTTATTAAAGGTAGCACAGGACCCAAAATTGGAGTTCATAAACTTGGAGACCTCTCCTGAACCCCCAAATCCTGAATCAGTGTCAGCTGATAATAAGCAGTGAATAAAAAAAGGTCAGAAAAAGAACCACAAATTCTATGGGTTAAAAGGGACTTTACAATCATCAGTCCAAACCCCCCCTAATGAAGGCATCACCCTCCACACCTCCAGAGTAGTCACTGAGCAGCACTGGGACCCCTCCAGTGACAGTCTGCCCCCTCCCTTCTCAAGGCAGTTCACTCCATGCTAGGAACTACATGGCTCTTGCTTAACTTTGTCTTCTGCTTTCTGGGTTTTCCCATCCACAAAGGAAGAGAACAGAAGAGTCCCTCCCAACTCTGTTTTTTTTACTATTAGTGAAGCTATGGCTTTATGAAATTAAATTATGCAGACTGATCCCTTCCTCTCTCCCCTCTCTACTACTCAAAAAGTCCTTCTGCCTAGAACAATCATTGCTTAGAGGGACCACTTCTAGGAACGCTTTTCTGCTCCAGCCACACACTTACTGTGTGAGCCACTGGTTTAAGCCTTGGGTGGCTATGTGGATACATAACCCCATGATGGGATTTCAGCCCATTTTATTACCACTCAGCTTAGTGAGCTGGTAGAACTCAACCTCTCTTGGACATGCTGCCTCTGTTGGTAAAGTTAAGAGTTAAGTGTCCCTTTCTTGTCATAAAAATCACTAATGAGCTTTCCCAGAGCTGACCCTTGTGGTATAGGCTATGATCCCTGCTACTCAGGAGGTTTGAGTAAGAGAATTGCAAGTTCAAAGTCAGCCAACTTAGTGAGTCTCTGTCTCAATAAAAAAAAAAGGCCTGGGGAAGCTGGGTGTGATGGTGCATGCCTGTAATCCTACATTTGAGAGGTGGAGACAGGAGGATTTGAAGTCCAAGGTCATCCTTGGCTACAAAGCAAGTTCAAAGACAGCCTGAGCTAAATAAGACCCTGTCTCCAAAACAACAAAAGTGGGGGGATGGATACAAACTTCAGCAGTAGTGTGCTTGCCTAGCATGTGCAAGGCTCTGGATTCAGGCCCCAATATAGCAGAAAAAAACACACCTTTCAGACTCAACACCATACCTTTTGTTTTGTTTGTTTTTCTTGAGGTAGGGTCTCACTCTAGCCCAGGCTGACCTGGAACTCACTCTGTAGTCTCAGGCTGGCCTTGAACTCACAGTGATCCACCTACCTTTAAGAGTGCTGGAATTAAAGGCATGCATCACCACACCTGGCTAAGACCTGCTTTTGAGGCCAGTGTTAGAATGGCTCATGCCTGTAACCTCAATGCTTGCTGAGGTAGGTGCAATGCACAAATTTGAAGTTAGTCTAGGCTATAAAGTAAAACCCTGTCTCAAATGCCAAGAAGAAAGGAATGTGCTTGTGTAACACTGAGTGGAATAAAAGCAGATGGTACATGGTTGACACACCTGAGAAGCCCTGGAGCTCCGCTCTTCAGCCACAGGGCAGGCTGGCTTCTCTCCCTGCTCTGTGCAGCGAGGCCATGGGAGAAGCTCCATAGTCCTGGTGAGGCTGGCAGGCATTCTCTAGTTACCCAGACAAAGTCCAGATTGGGGTTGAGGCCTAACCCATCTCCCCAGCCCTACTCATCACCTAAGAGAGACAGGTGCGCCTCCTAGGCTGAGACAAAACATTCCCTTTCAGCCTCAAGAGGAAAGGGGGCAAAAATACAGCTTTCATGAGTCTCTCTGGGTTCAGAAAGGCTGAGGGTCTCAGGACAATGTGATGGCCAGAGGACTGGACTTGAGTCCTCAGACTTGATTCCACCTGCACTCTGCCAACATCCCTAAGCTATGGCTCCTTCCTGTGACTCAGTTTCCTCATCCATGAAGAAGCCAACTAGATCCTATCCAAGTTTAAAATTCCATGAGGTGTCAATTAGAGGGCATCCACAGAGTCCTGAGGAAACTTTGAAAGCCATATGCCCCCATTGCCATCTGCTGTCTCATGACCTACTCAAGGCAAAAGTCCTGGCATAAACAGCAGCCCAGACTTCCAGAAGCTAGAGACTAAGGATTGCCTAAGGTATCAACTGCCATTCCCACTCATTTTGCTATCCAACTCAGATGCCTACTGGACCAGGCAGACAATGCAAGTGAGGGAGGCAGGTTGAAAGGGACTGGAGGACCTGGCAGAGCCCCAGGAAGCAGGGTGAAGGGGGGTGGAGGACCTGGCAGAGCCTCACTCCAATCCAAGGGGCAACCTGCCTCCAGCTCTAGTTGGCTGTTTTCATACTGAAGTGTGCTCCAAGCTTCCAACGTTCAAGAACATCCCAGAAGTGTGTGTAAGACCTACAGGTAAAGTACAAGCAACTGAACATACTTGGGCCAAAGCCAGGCATGGTAGCTTACATCTTTAGTCCTAGCACTCAGGAAACTGAGGCAGGAGAATCAGGCCAGCCTGGGCTACAGAGTGAGTTCTAGGACATCCTGAGCTAGAGTGAGACCCTGCCTCAAAACAACAACATAAAAAAGAAGAAAAGAAAAACATGTGGCTAAACAAAATGTATTTGTAGGCCAAATTCTGCCCAAGGTTACCAGCCTCCACCATGACACTTTTGGACAAATCTTTCCAGCTCAGAGGAGACAAGGATTAGTGATACTCTGCACAAAATGATGTGGGTCCAAAGCTGAGGGGATCCCATCATGGATACAAAGGTCAGCAAGACCCTTCCCCTCAACCTGGAAGGAATAATGCACCTAAATCCAATACTGGCTTCACTGTGAGCCTTCTTGGGGTCATTGCAGAGAATTCAGCACACCCAAGGACAAGCAAGGACATTCAGAGCGAAAGGGAAATCTCCAAGATGGCACTAATGAGAAATGACTTGTTTCCTAAGGATTAGAGGTAAAAAGCTTAAATCAACAAACTTCAGAATGAGACTAGAATTTCCTAACATGGAAACCTTTACCACCTAAAACAGTCTCCAGAAAGTGATAAGGGACCCCTATATTCCTGGAGACAAACCCCTAGGGCTCAGGGAGATTCATGCCAGGAAGGCTCACCGATGGAAGCTGTCTACCATCTTCAGGTGGACCCGCAGGTCCTTCTTGGTGAGGTGATCAAGCATGCGTGCATCCACCAGGCACTCCATGAAGTAGCTGCGGTACTGAGGGAGTCCCAGGCTTGGCAGCCACTCGTTCCCAATCCACTCGTGGTTCATGTCTCCGTAGGCCAGGGTCTGGAGACACAAGAAGACCATCAAGATGAGGCAGTGCCATTAGGCTGCAACTGGCCCATCTGGTTGGGAGAAACACCAGTCTACCCTCCACCCATGAGGGAAGGCAGGTAGGTCACTAATATTTCAGCTTCTTTGCACTAAGGGGCTAGTAGTGATGGAAGGTAGGGGGGGGCTTAAATGGAAACATTTTAAGATCTCAAAACAATGTTTCAACTACTGTATCAATATTCTACCAATATTGTCCAAGCAGCAGAGAATGTAAAGTCCTTTCTGTTGACTCTGGAAGGCATGTGTGGTAGTGTGCAAGCAATGTGCCTCCCTCATTTTCAGAAAGCCTCAAGTCTGCTGAGCCCAGGAAAGAGGTTGGGATACATTGAACCTGAAAAGTTGCAAAGGATGCCAGCCTGCTCTAGAAATGGCTGGCCTTGCCATCCAGAGGATGGTTAAGTGTTAATGGAAGACACATATATATGAAGAAGCAAAGGACACTTGTGCCTGAATAGCCAGTCTGTAGCCACTTTGGTTCCCTGAGACCTGATCTTCTGCTCCAAGAACCTTCCAGATCCCTCATGGATACTCCCATACATACCCTCACCTGGCTCAAGAAGCCTGGAACAACCAGATGTCACCTCCTGACATGAACATGAGGGGCTGCCTGACCCCTCATTTTTAGAAAGGTTCAGTTTTGCCAGAACCCCTCTGCCACCCTCCCATCCCCCCCTGGATGTTTTCCCATTGAGGAGTTCTATTTTGTTCTCTTTTAAAAGGAAACCATTGGTACATGTAAAATTATGGCACATAACCTCAGACTAAGCATAAAAATGAAGTCATCCTCTGGTCAGCATCCAAGTTCAGTGCCAGCACAGTATCTACACTTTCACCTCCATCCATTCCCCACTGGCTCTCCCACAGGTAACTACTGTAGTGAGTTTCTGTCTAGCATCCTCCTGCTCTAAGGAAAATCAATTTTATGTCTGTGGTCAAACCACTCCAGACACAGCTGATCTTGGAAGCTAAGCAAGGCCAGGCCTGGTTAGTACTTGAATAGGAGAAAAAAGGTTTTATAATTACCAGTGTATACTTTTTCTGAACAATATATTATTAACTTTGCTTGTCTTTGAGTTATAGTGTCAAATCCTATGATGCTGCTAAAATTGGCATTTTCTCTTAACATTACATTCCTCGGATTTCTCCACTCCCTCTGCTAGTGTTTACCTTGAAAACACACTGTCATTGGTGTGTCCATCTGAGTGCAGATGGGATTTCCCTGTGAGCACAAACTGAGGCCTAGGCTTCATTCTTTTCTACCACACTCGCCCCTATCCGACAGTGCTCTCTGCTTACTTGTTGATACTGCCTTTTTATCCCAAGTGAAACTGTCTACTGATATTATCCCGTTACTCACCTACTCGCCATTGGGGTTTTGCTTGTTCATTTCTTGTATTCAAAAAGCTTAGAATTGGCCTAGTACCTAATAGATGCTCACTACATACTTGCTCACTAAGGAAATGAATGAAAGGCCTTTGCTCAGTCATCAGGGTGCCCCTTTCAGGGCCAGTGAGAGGAAGAGGACTGTATGAATTCAAGTGTCATCATTCATAGGAAGAGTCAAGCTGCAGAGTCAGGCATGCTTCTAGGGCCCAGCCCTCCAGGGCTCCTCACTTTCTACCCTGGAAACCAAAACAAGGAGCCACAAGGGCTCCAAGTATGATGGAGGCATGTACACCCCAGACTCAGCTAGTTCTGATGAGAAGGCCTGTTGGTAGAATGCTGCCCTGGCCTTCTGAGAGCAGCTCTGATAGGGAGGAGTCTTACCTGAGCCCAGCTGCCCTCCTCACTGTCCTAGCAGGAACAAGTGCCGCGTGTAGGGGGAGACAGGAAAGTCAAGAACCTGGCAACTCCACCCCAGACCCCAGCAGAAAGGGGGAAAGATGCCCCAGTAGCTAGTGGGAGAGCAAGGAAAGCTTGTTGGAATGACTAAGTGAGAACAGAAGGCTGGGGTATGTCTGTAGTGACAGGAGAGCAAATGGGTGTGGCAAAAACCTACTGCCACAGCTCCTGAGATTGACTGAGAGCCAAGCAAGATGCCAGGCATTTTCAGGCCTCCTTGTTCCTCCACCAAGGACCAAGCCAGGAGCAGGGACTCTGCAGCTCAGCGCTGCAGCAGGGCTGAGCCCTCTGTGGCCCCAGTACTATAAGGCTATGACCCCTATAACAGAACCCCCCCAACATAAACAAACTCGTCTCAATTTTCCCTCCCCCCCCCACAACCATCCACTGGGAGAACAGGACTGTATGGGCATCAAGGCTCTCTATCAGGTCACAGCCATCCCACAGCTTCCCTTCATCTTCCTGGGTATCACTGGTCCTAAGGCCAAGGGCCAGACTCACTGTTTTGGTGGATGTTGCCAAAGTCTCCATCTCTTCATGGGTGACCCAGACATTCCCGGAAGACTGCAGGCAGAGAGAAAGCCTTGCTGGCCCTGGGTGCAAGTCCCCAAGGTCCCTAGCAGGTGACCTCAAGAATAAGAACCAATCTCCCTTCCCCTTTCTCCTCCATACGCACAGCCCAGAGCCCTACACCTGTAGCCATGCAGCTAAGGACAGTGCCTGGCACATACAAAGAGTTCAGGAACTGTTTCCTGAATGACTATGAATGAATGAGAGTAGACCACAGTCCCAGGGATGAACAACAGTGAGATTTGACCTTGGGGTGGGGTGGGGTCCATGGAGGAATCCATGTTGAGATTAGATGACAGGTCAGAATACATAAGGGGCCTCCGGCCTCTACTTTACCCAACCTGTAAATAACACAAATCCCAGAAGTCCCATCCAAGATGTGGCCCAGAGACCTGTACTTGTCGAGATAGAATGGGAGGATGCTAGCATCTTCCTGAAGACCAATGGGAGACCGTGCAAACACTAGGCCTCTATAAATTTTGGGGTGAAGGAGGCCACTCACAGTCCTGGAGGTGGGCGGGGCTGAGGGGCTGGTCAGTGACACCATCTCCTGGATGGCCAG
Source organism: Zapus hudsonius (assembly GCA_004024765.1). Taxonomy (NCBI): domain Eukaryota; kingdom Metazoa; phylum Chordata; class Mammalia; order Rodentia; family Dipodidae; genus Zapus; species Zapus hudsonius. The sequence goes on along the minus strand of PVHP010004771.1, from coordinate 21,529 downwards.
GCGGAGCTTGAGCCGGTGAAGGGCATTGCTGATGCCAATCTCCCGTTGGATCTCTGTGTCTGACAGGGCAGACATGATGGCCCCACTCTTGACATTGGCCCGGCAGGCTGCCACATACCAAGCAGGCATCCCCACCCAGAGCTAAAGAGAGGAGGCACAGAGGAACAATTCAACCCCCACCCTCAAGGCCTGGGCCCCAAGCAAATGGCAAAGGCCAGGCCTCGTTCATAGTCTTGGTATAGCACAGGAACTTAGAAATATGGAGATGACTACCATTAAATCCCTCCAGTTCCCATTCTACAGATTAAAACTGTAAAGCCTGAAAAGGCAAAAAGATACTTCTCATTGCTTCCAGGCAGCCTTCTGGAATAGTCAACCCTCCTGTGAAAGACTGGCACCTCAGTAATTGGTCCCTTTATTCTTTTTTTATTTTGTTTTGTTTGGTGTTTTTTTGAGGCAGGATATCATTCTAGGCCAGGCTGACCTAAAACTCACTCTATAGCTCAGGCTGGCCTCAGGCTCATGGTGATCATCCTACCTCAGCCTCTTGGGTGCTGGAATTAAAGATGTGAGCCACCTCACCCAGCTCAATCCCTTCATTCTTGATATGGCACATAGACACTTGGCACAGGAGAAACATGACAGGATGCCACCCCACTACTCGGGAGTCATCGGTCCACCAAGCCCAGGCGCAAAGCAGACCCTGAGAGCCGGAGGTTAGAAAGGATTCTGGACTTGGGTGAAGATAGGGAGAGTGGCACACTAAGCCCACATGGTCTTCCCTCCAGACTCCAGAGTAGCTCCCTTGCCCAGGCTCACCTCCAGCCAGGAGACCACGGTAGGGCCGTCCCACTGGGCAAAGGGCATTCCTTTTCTTCGGGCATCTTCAAGCAGCTGGTGTCTTGTGGGAAAAAGAAAAACTAGTCCTTCTTTGTCCCAACCATACTGACTCCTGGGGACACTGAGCTGAGCTGAGGTAGAATTCCCATTTCCCTGCTCCCCACCCTCAAACTCTTCTGCTCTATGCCTGAAGCATAATGACTCCCAAAGTGGGTTAGGAACATCCTACCACTCCCAGAGGGCAAAAGGGCTCTCAAGACCCTTCACAAATTGATTCAGACATCTCCATCTGCCCTGCCATGGGTCCTTCTCCCAGAGTCCCCTTGCTTTCTGCTCCCTAGGATCAACCTGAAAACCTGCTCTCATCTCAGGATACCCCGATGTGCCCACATGGGCCAAGTCAACTCAGCTCAGACGAGACATTGCTGGGCTCTGACTCCCTAAGCTCCATGCCATGGCAGCCCAAGAGAAGTAAAGGAGCTGGGGGCCTGGGCCCACCCTGACTGCACCTGGCCTGGGGCTCTTACTTCTTCTTCAGGCGCCGGTCCTTCTCTGCCTGGGTCCCCAACTTGGCAGGTACCATGGGTTCCTGCAGACTGAGCTCGGAATCTGTTAGCAGAACTGCAAGGGAAGAAACGAGCATGTCAACAGGTCCTCTGCCTCTTCTCCCTTGGCCTGTTTCAGGGAAACACAGCAGAAGCAGCAGGGGCCCCTCAGCATAGGACAACCCAATCAAGTCGGATAGGACTTCATGTTATTCCCGGGGCCTTCAACCAAGGTCCTTGTATTCCAGGCAGCTCCAGAGTATCACTGGGTGGATCAGACCCCTCAGAGGTCTTATCCCACCCTAAAATCCTAGACATAGCCTATCCCTTCTCCAAGCCAAGGTACAAAGTAAGCCTAGAGAGCAGACATGAATTGCCTATGAGGGTCAGAGAGAATGTTTACTAGGGTCAAGGTAGGGAAACTACAGAGACCTGTGTCCTGAACAATTTCTCTGTGTTAATTTCACACCACTCTCTTTCTCTGGGTGTGCTCACTATACACAGGGTTCCCTCTCTACAGGGGTGCTTGCCTGCACAGACCACAAAGTGAGCACACTTCATTCTCTTCTATTGGCAGTCCCCTGGATTCATGCTGGAACCTTGCAGGATTTCTGGCAAAGGTCAGCATCTTAGGATTCACTGCAGTCCTGGCCACTCCTCAGGTGCACATAAGCAGCAGGTGTGGCAATTTGGAAACCAGTCCAAGATGCATTGGATGTAGGTGCCAGTGCAGTACAGGGAGTGTGACATCATAGAGCTTTTCACAAAATGCCTCTGCCACTGGTCAGACCTCCACACTCTGCTATCACCTATTTTACCTCATTCCCAGGGTGAGACCCTCCCCCATATCTCAAACAGAGGTACCCACCTTCCCTGTCCTCCTTCTCACTCAGCTGCCTGTGTTCAGATTCACACCTTCCAAGTAATGTGCAGTCTAGAAAGGTCTAATTATATACTTGGGTTCCAAGGTTCCCTTCTTTCAGCTGATCAAGCTCCTTCCCTGCATGATTTATCGATGTTCCCACTGCTTCAGGGAACTTCGAACCTTCTTCTTAGGCTTAGGATTTGGCCCAAGCTAGCCAGCCTTCCTTCTTCTTACCTGAGCAGATAGAATGGCACACACTGACCTCTGCCTCACACATCTTTCCCTTTCTCGGGCTACACCTCCTCCCCACACACACAACCTCTATCCTGGTTTGGTTAAGTCCTATTGGTCTCCCAGATTTGGCTTGAGTACCCTTCTCACTGCCCCCACCACTCCAGGGCTAGATTCTGAAGCACTGGCGACGAGCTCCACTGTGCCTCCATTGTGGAATCATCTCCTTGTTTTCTCCTTTTCAGTGGACACTGAGCCCCAACGCCCCATACTATGCTGTACTGAGGTTACTCAATATATAACCAAATGATGGGGAGAGATGATGGAGAGAAAAGGAGGGAGAAGGGAAGGAAGAAAAAAAGAAGAAATGGAGCAAGGGAGGGAGAAATTAAACATTTTTTGCGCACCTCCCACACGCACAGTATGACCTGCTCTTTATACCCCACAGCAGTGACGACAGCTCTACTCCTGCCCAATCACTTCCTCCAACACAGTGATTACAAAACCTGTAATACCAGCACTCAGGATGCAGAGGCAGGAGGATTGCTATGAGTTTGAGGCCAGCCTGGGCTACACAGCAAACATCAGGCCAGTCAGAGCTACATAGCAAAACCCTCTCTCAATAAAAAGCCATAATTAGGGCCTGGAGAGATGGCTCAGAGGTTAATTTGCCTGCAAAGCCTAAAGACCCAAGTTCGATTCCCCAGTACCCAGTACCCACATAAAGTCAGATGCACAGGGTGACACATGTGTCTGGAGTTCATTTGTAGTGGCTAGAGGTCCTGGTGCACCCATTTTCTCTCTCTCTCTCTCTCTCTCTCTCTCTCTCTCTCTCTCTCTCTCTCTCTCTGACTCTCAAATAAATCAATAAAATATTAAAAATAAAAAGAGGGCTGAAGATAACATAATTTGGTTGTGTACTGCTTCCCTAGCATACAGGAGGCCCTGGACTCAATCCCTAGTACAGAAAAAAAGGAGGGGAGGAGAAGGCAGGAAGGAGCCATGTTTGTGAATCAGAAAAGCCAGATGCACCCAAGTAAAAATCTAGTCAAGATCTCACTCATCTAAAGAAGCAAGAAATCTGTCCTGCAGGTCTGGGGTACACATAAGAAGAATTCCAATGTGGAAGTAGCTACAGCGAGTCACTCTTTGATTAGATACAGAATCCCTGTACATGGCCACCAGCCACTGCCTGGCACTTCTAGGCAACAGGAGCCCATCACCACACAAGGCAACCTGGCCCATCATGAACTCTCAGAAAACTGCCATCTCTTGGGAGCTGAAACCTGCTGACCTGTGGTTCCCACCCACTGGCCCCTGGGAGGCAGCAGGCAAAGACGGCTGGATCTGAGCAGACCCTCCTGCTTCTGACTCCCCGAAGTTCACCCAGCCCTCTGCTACAAAGGGGGCAGAGACCATGACCCGTGGCATCCCGACTCAGCTGGATCAGCCTGCCCTTCTCCTTCTTCCCAAACAGGCGGCCAATGGACGACTTGATGCCCTTGCGCTTGGCGCCCTTGTGCAGGGAGTCCTGGCTGCTGTTGCTGCTGCTGGGGTTGCTGTCCTGACCCTCCAGGGCACTACAGGATGACAGCCAGGGGAGGGTGGAATAAGAAGAAACATACTTCAATTACAGCAAGAGAGGTGGAGGCGAGAGCACGGGGGTGGGGCCAAAGCACGTGACCAAGGGAGGCATTGAAATATCCATCCCTGATGGTGTTTCAAAGAGAAATGAAGCAGTCAAGCACCTAGGACAGGTGAGGCAGAGGGAGTGATGAGATGATTGTGGGACAGAGACCAGAAGTGGGGCCTGCCCCGCTCACCTCCTGCCTTCTTCCTGGCTCAGGGCTGGCTGGCCAAGCTTCTCTAACCGCAGCGTCCTGGGTGAGGAAGGAGGAGAAGTCTCACATTTTATGGTGGCTTTATCCTCTCGGTTCTCTTCCCGAGACACTGGCGACTGAACAGACAGTGGGCTGTCAGGGAATAGAGGGGGAGAGCCGAGGCCTGCCTACCCAGCCCAGAAAAGGCAGAGGAGCCGACAACCAGAGTGCTGTGGGGAGGCCTCACAAGGTAAACTCAGACCCCAGGGCCTGGGAGCTGGAAACCCACCAGGTCCTGGGTGACAGAAGTACTTACCAGCAGCTTTCTCCTATGCTTTCTTAAGTCACTGGGCTGGAAGAGAGAGAAGGGTGAGTCTGCTTAGCATGAGAGCAGAGCACAGAGCCTTCCACCACACTCGCAAGAGGACCACAGCGGGACAAAGCTGCCTGGAACGGTAAGTCAGGGCTCTCTCTGGAGGAAAGGAAGCAGGCGGGCAGAGGAGACTCGAAGCCTCTTGTGCTTATCCAATGGAGAGGGCAAGGGAGAAATCACAGATCCCTTCCTACCCAGAAGGGCATGCTGTTAACCTAGCATGTCATCATGGGAAAATGGTGCCTGGCCTAATGGAAAGAAAGCAAGATTCCCCAGCACAGGGCTTAAGGACCACAGAGCTGCTCATCTACTTTGCAAACTCACCAGGGTCATGACCCCCATTCGGTCCAGGTCCTGGGCAGCACTTCGGGAGGTAAGCTTGGGTGTGGAGCGGCCGCTGAGTGGAGGAGATGCGCTGGCCAGGGACAGGGCAGTCAGAGAGGTGGGGATAGAGCCACGCTTACGCAGCTGAGTCAGATTGAGGGCCTCCATGCTGCCGCTGGTCACACGTGTCTCGATCTCCTCAGCACGAAGCTCAGTGGACTCTTTCTCCTCCTGGATCATCCTGCAGGCCCGCAAACCACACCTGGCCATTAACCCAGAAGGCCCAGCAGGAGACGGTACTGGGTGTCACCTGCGCTTAGCACCCTAGGACCACAGGCAGGGCAATGTCTGGGGCATTACTACAGGCACCCTTGGGAGTTCACAAGATCTGGAGCTTAAAAGCATTTCTCTCTCTCCTTGGGTAGCCCAACTCCCCAGTTTAACAGTCATCTCTGAGAAGGAGACAGTCTGGGAAAGAACTACAGAATCCCTGGCCTACCCCTAACTATAGGGGTGACCTTTAGCCAGGTACTTTGCTCTCTGTGCCTCGCTTTCCCATCATATCCTGTGTCTGGGGTGGTCTTAGTCAGTAGTGCCCAAGTGCAGAACTTTTCACTGAAGCTGGCCCCTGATGGGCTTTCTCCTGGAGAAAAAAATGAGAAAAGTAAGGATAATGGTGGATGGCTGTCCTTTCATACACTCAGGGAAGAATGTGGATATACTCACTCACATTGATGGAAAGATGCCAGCTGTCCTTCAAAAGAAAGGACCTGTCTTTATTCTGAGAGTAAACTTTTCCCACTCCAGAGATGTCCCAAGGTCCTTTCTTTTTTTATTTATTTTTTATTTTTATTTTTTTTAATATTTTATTTATTCATTTTCAAGGAGAGAGAGAGAGAGAGAGAGAGAGAGAGAGAGAGAGAGCGCACCAGGGCCACCACTTTGTGGGTCTGGCTTATGTGGGTCCTGGGGAATTGAACCTGGGGCCTTAGGCACTGGAGGCAAGTGCCTTAACCGCTGAGCCATCTCTCCAGCCCTCTTTTTTTTTATTTTTTAATATATTTTTAATTTATTTATTGAATTTGAGAGAGTGTGAGAGAAAGAGGCAGACAGAGAGAGAGAGAGAGAGAGAGAGAGAGAGAGATGGGTGCGCCAGGGCTTCCAGTCACTGCTTATGAACGCCAGATACATGTGCCACCTTGTGCATCTGGCTTTACATAGGTCCTGGGGAAGCAAACTTGGGTCCTTCTGCTTGGCAGGCAAACGCCTTAACCACTAAGCCATCTCTCCAGCCCCCAAGGTCCTTTCTTTAGAAAAAATGGTTGTAATAGTAAATGGTAGCTATCCTTAATATTTTACTTTGCAAAGTAAAAAGTAAGCAATCTGTATGTGTGTGCGTGTGCATGTGTATGCATGTGTGTCTTGTTACTAATTTCTCAAATCAGTTAGGAAGGGACTTCAACAACTTGTGAAGATATAATCCCTGGCTGAGGATTACCCTTGCTGCTTAGCATCAACATTAGCAAGCTCGCTAAAAATGGCAGGATAACGTGAGTATTTTGACAACTTTCCCTGGCCCCGGGTTCTGTTTGGTGCCTCATTAGGGATGGGAACGCATAGCACTGTGGACTGAATTTCTACTTGAGTTAAACCCTGGCTCTGCCACTTAGTATATGGCTTTGAACAAGTCACTTAACCTCTCTTGAGTTTCTGTTCTCTTGTGTTTCCTGCCTGAGCAGCTGGGGCACAACTGATAGTAGCAATCAAAAAGCTCTCCCAAAGCTGGGCGAGGTGGCACACGCCTTTAATCCCAGCACTCAGGAGGCAGAGGTAGGAGGATCGCAGTGAGTTCAAGGCCAGCCTGAGACTACATAGTGAATTCCAGGTCATTCTGGGCTAGAGTGAGACCCTACCTCAAAAAAATAAAATAAATTAAATAAAATAAATTTTAAAAAGCTCTCCCAGCCGGGCGTGGTGGTGCACTCCTTTAATTCCAGCACTCAGCAGGCAGAGGTAGGAGGATCACCATGAGTTCAAGGCCACCGAGACTACACTGTGAATTCCAGGTCAGCCTGGGCTAGAAAAACAAAAAAAAAAAAAAGCTCTCCCCCCCAACTCAGCTGGGCACAGTAGTGGGAGTTGTGGTCACACTGACTATCCAGAATACAGTTCCATCTGCCCAAGCCCGGGCACCTTTCCAGCCCGGGGAGATAACACCTAGAGTCATTCATAGTCCTGCCATTCTGGCATGAGTACTGGGCCAATGCCTTGCCTGAAGCCCACAAAGGGTCCCTGGACTCTGGCTCAAAGCTGTACGAGAAGAGTCAACATAGGCAGGATGTTTCCTGCAATGCCCAAGGAGGAGCCTTCTACTCCCAGGCTCCTTGACATCTCCACACAGCCCCTACCTGATCTCCTGGTTGATGGCATCCAGCTGCTCCTGCAGCATCATGGCCAGGGTCTGGGCGTCAGAGTGGCCACCAGGGGAGACCACATCAACAGTGCCCACCAAGCCTCCTGGCTCATCCTCATCCACATCAGAAATCTCAGGGTCACTGTCAAAGGCAGGGGCAGCTGTGGAGGCCATCACCCCTGGCAGTGGCGATGGCTCCCAGTCCTTAGCAAAGGAAAGGAAAGGAAAGAGCAACAATAAGACCCCCAGATGGCTGGGCAGCAGGACCCTGCCCACCTCGACCTCGAAGCACTGGCCTCTCCAGGAGCCTTGTGGAAATGTATAATCTCAGACCCCATTGCCAGGCATACACACTCAGACCTGCATTTTAACAAGATTCCCCAAGGAGACTTCAGTATCCGCAGTGGACATTGGACCTCATAGCTCTTAAAATACCGCTCAAACTATCCAATGGAGTTATCAAGCAGACTAAGAACAGATTCCAGAGAGACTGCCTTGGTTTGAATCTCAGCTCCACCAAATACTAGCTGCACAACCATGGAACACTGCCTGACCTCTCTGTGTCTCCATTTCTTCAGTGTCACATTCGTCTCGTTAGTAGTTGTAAGGCTTAAATGAAGTGCAGGTCTAGCCCTCAAAGTAGGCACCAAGTGAAGGCTATCAGTTTCTGCTCATAACAACTCAGGGAAGGTGATTATATCCAAGAAAAAGACCTGACTGCTTTGCATCTCCAAGGTTTCAGCACGTCAACAAGGCCTTCTGATCAACCTCAAGAAGCAGAAGCTTTTCAGAAATCATCCTACAAACCTGTGAGGCAGAAAGGCCCAGAGCAGAGCAAGCAATGGACTGGGCTGGGAAAGGCAGGAATACAGGGGATGAGAAGGAAGGGACAAAGAGGAGCTCTAATATCTAAGCCCCAGCTCTGGCCTGAGTCCCAGCCTCCCCTTTAGGACTGTGTTCCAGTTCCGGCCTCCTGGGCAGCTGCTGTGTTCTTGTAAGCAGCAGAATGAAGGAACTGAGGGAAGTAGAAAAAGAGGAGCCTCAGAGTAGGGACTTTTGTTTTCTTTCTTACGTTTTGTTTTTGTGAGATAGGGTCTCTCTATGTAGCCCAGGCTGGCCTCAAATTCACAATCCTCCAGCCTCAGCCCACCAAGCATACCACCACATATGACTTAGACGAGGGGATTCTAAAGGCAACGTTGAATATTCCCCAGTCAGACTAGGAGTGCCCTCTTTGTCCATCCCTGTCTTCTAGGGCCCTAGAGCAAGTAGAGGATCTAGACTCAGGACAAAACGGGCCAGGCAGAAATCAGACTTCTCCAGAGACAGCAGTTACCCTTGTCCTCATCCCCTACCAATCTCCGCAGGCCAACTCAGATAGCATGAAATCATAGCTGCTTCTCAGAAAACTTCTGGTGCCATTTGCAGGGCAGTTAATCTGTCATCATCCCTCCTTCCTCTTCCCCATAAACAGCACTTGTGTTCCAGGAAACTTGCCAATTCTGCCTTGCCCCTGCAGCCCCCTCCTGGCCACCAGAAACACTGGGTGCACACCCAACCACACACATGCACACATGCCACAGTGAGGCCTCAGGGACCACTGGTCATCCTCCACCCCCATCTCTTGCCCACCAGGAGGCCGATGTGGACAGAGGATCACAGCTGTTGCAGCTGACAGCCGCCCCAACCCCAGGGCTGCAGCTGTCATTGACATAGGGAGGGCTGGGCCAGGATTTGCACCGCACGCCAGCTCTGTGTAACTGGAGCCAGGCACGCGGCTGGACTGACCCCAAACTCCCCAGAGAGACCCCACACACCCCTCCACTTCTCACCTTGGCCGACTCATCTCTCAGCGCAGAGTAACGACGATGCAAACCTGGGGGGGGGTGTGTAGTTGTACCCAGAGAGAACCGCACATCAGCTGTGTTGCCCATGTGTGACCTTAAGTTGGGGGGGTGGAGAAGACAGGCCCTAAGGACTGAGAGCCCAGCTGGCACCCACTGGGCCCAAAGAGTTGTGGGTATCCAGCTTGGGGAGGAGTCCTAATGAAACACAGAAACATCAACAACGTCTGAAAAGCTGCCATTAGGCACAAGCCTACACTTATTTTCTGGAGCTCCAGGGTCAGACCCAGAGAAGAAGGTTTTAGGAAGCAGCATTCCATTTGGCATAAGCAGGAATTTTTCCTGGCAAGAAATGGTTTATAATGCTTTGTCAGAGAGATCCATAGTGGAGGTTCTCAGGCTCTGTGACAGGAGCCATTCGAAGGGCTCTGGGCACTGGAGGAAAAGATGGTCTCTAAGGTCCCTTTAACTCAGAATCTCTGTTCTGCTCCCAGCAATCTTCCTCAGGTCTCCTGATAATTGAACTGAACACCAAAAACTCAACCTAAGCATGCCCTCCCTCCCCATCCCAGGAAGCGTTGAGCTTCACCACAGATGCCCATCGGACTGCCTGGGTCTGTTCCCGCCCTAAGATAGATGTGAGAGCCCAGGAGCAATCTCTGACCATGTCCCAGGCAGTGGAGAAGCAATGTCAGTGATTCTGTCTCCTGGAGCCCCTCAGAAGACAGGTGCTCCCTTCCTAGCTGCCCACGTGGGATAGAGGACTGACCCAAGTTCTCTGAACTCAGTGTCCCACCTTGAATAAAGAGGAAGACCCAGAGGTCCCAAGTGGTCTTTTGGTGGGAAGTCTCCTTTCTCACGGTCTCTTCAGGACCCTCTGCTGGAATACCCTGCCTCTCAGATCTAGTACCTGGAGTGGATGCCATCCACAAACGGCCCTCCTCGACCCTTCAATTGGTCCACCTCTTGGCGTAACTTTTCAATCTCTTCAGACAGGCGGCCCTGTGCCAGGAAAATCCAGGTTGGGGTAGGACCAGGGAGGGACAGAGAGGGGAGAGAGAGTAGAAGTCAGACAAGGAGGGAGAAGCAGAAGAAAGCATGGCAGAGTCCAAAGCCAGGTTAGGGCCATGGATGACACCAAAGAGAGGTGACTGGAAAGTGAGCAGGTCAGCAGAGGGGTGAGGCCAGAACTCACACTGTTTGAGGAAAGGCTCCACTGAAATAGATTTGTTGACCCCTCACCACCAGACAAAAACATGGCAAATGAGGCTGAGCAGCAAAGGAGACCAGGTCCCCTCCCTGACACTGCTGAGGGAGGGGCAGGGGCTGCCCCCAACATCACAAGACTCTTACCTCCACCAAATCCTTCACTGAGGACAAAGTCTGAGCCGACCCTAGCCCTATGCTTATGGCCTCCATTTTTTCCCTCTAGGTATCATATCTACTGTGTTGGACACAGTGACAGCATAAGGCTGTGCATTAACAGAAGCTAGCACAGAGCAGCTGCATGAAGACCAGGCACCGGGCCTGGGGCTGGGCCTGGCCAACAGCTGGGCACTCCCAGCTACCAGATCACGGGTTCTGAGGAAGAGCACCCTACTGTGCCTCCCTGGTTCCTTCCTCCTCCAGCCAGCCTCTCCAGGCCAACCTGACCCCCTCCAGCTCAAAGGGTTTCTCCCTTCCCTAGCTGTGTCCTAGGTGGCCATCACTGCAGTCCTGGGACACCCACACACACTCGAGCTAACCTGTCACATCCCAATCCCACCCCTCCTGGCAGCCAGCGCCCAAGCCCTCCGTACCTTCTCCTCCAGAGCCGCCATGCGTTCCTTGAGGTGGAGCTGCAGGCGCTCATTGGACTCGCTGAGCAGCCTGTCCACGGTGTCTGACAGCCGCCTGTTGTGGTCCTCATTCATCTTCTCGCGCTGACGCACCTGCACAACCACCGGTCTTGCACCAGGCCACCCAAGCTTCTGTCCCACCCTCCTTGAAACCACTTATTCCCACCAGGCTCTGAGTCTGTCTCTGTCCTCTGGGACCCTGCTCTCCAGCTCTTCTGACTGTCTCCTCCCCACCAATCCCTCTATGGCTCCCTGGCCTGCTCCTTCCTCTTTATCTTTCTACAGGCCAGCCTTCATGAGGACAAGGAGGGGGCCGAGAGCCCAGCCCAGTGCCCTCACCCTTGCCAGCTCCTGGTTCTTCTCATCCAGCTGCCCTTCCAGCTGCTGCAGGTGCTCCTCAATGTTGCCATGGCGCTCCTCAGCCTAGGGGCAGGGACAGTCAGCCACCCTAAAGATCTCTTCCTCCTGCTCAGCCCCACATGCCACATATCTTTGTGTCAAGGGGGTGTGGAGATCAGGGCCATCACCACTGTTCCTCCCTGCCTCCGTCCTGCTCAGGGCTAGCCTTAGAATGCTCTGGAGCTGCCAAGAGACTGCCACCCTCCCCATGCGTCCAGAAAAATACATAAACCACCACTTGAAAACACGAGCTACCGCATGTCTCTTCTGTGCCTCAGACAGATGGAAGGGCCCATGAGAGCACAGACTCAAGCCAGTCCTCTCTTACCAACTGTGTGACTCTGAGAAATCTCTAAATCTCAATGGCCCTTAGTGACCTTGCCTTTAACATGGGTGATAGCCCACTGTATCCTTACAGACTGTCTGTGAAACCTTTCAAACACAAGAAGCACTCCACAGTGTCAGCCTACCTGGTCATTACAGCTGTTACTAAACCAGTCCAGATGGAAGGGTCTCCCTTCTTGTTCAAGAATCTCCAGAGATGGAGAGCCTATTGTTTCTGATGACAAGCTATTCCAGAATATCATTATACTTCTTGCATTCAGGAAACCCCTCCTGAAAATCTTCCTGCTATGACTCATTTGAACAAATTAATTGCTTCAGCCCAGCCCTTCTTGTCAGTTTTGTTCTGCATCCCACACATAACATCCTCTGCTGTAATTTAAAACCCGCATTCATTCCTAAGGGCTGAAAAGACCCTAGGGAACACATTAACCAACTCCACCATCACAGAGATGGGGACACTGAGGCCAGTTAGGGAGCCAGACATGACCCGGATCTACTGAAGTGCACCCAGGCTGTGGATTCAGTCCTCAGAGCACCCAGGCTGCCACACTGGCCAGCTGTTTATGCAGTGCTGCTTTCGTTCTACTCCTGGCCTTTGGGGTAGCTATGGTGAGTCCACATTAGGCCTCCCACAAATTTCCAGCCAGCTGAGAAGACTCATAAATTCTTTTGATTAAGCCACCATATGTTTAAATCCATGCATTTACTGGCTCTTCCAGAATCCATTTGATTTCAGCCTGCACACCTCTCAGGGATTACTGTTACATAAAGTTACCTTCCCATTTGGTAAAATTATATTCCTCGTTTTATTCATCCTGAAGCCTTCAAGCAACCAGGAGTGGCTCCTCTGCCTAAAATGCTTCAATTTGGTTTAAAAAAAAAAAAAGGTGTGCTCAACCTGAATCCCACCTGCTCCCCCTCAAGAGTATACTGATTTGGATGGATCTCCCACTGGTTCTCATCCTAATCTTTGCACTGAAACCCCAAACAAAAAGACGTATCGAGCATCTCAAGCACAGTGGTATAAATGATAGTAAAAATGCTCGTCAGTATAGTTGCTCGTAACACATTTTGGGGATTGCCATTTTCCTGTGAGGTGATAAGAACAAGGATTAAAGATCGTGTTGTCTTCCAGGCATTACAGAGTGGGGAACAACTCTCTGGGCCCACTCTCCTCACACCCCACCTGGCTCCATGAGGACTCAGAGACAGAGGTGAATCCCAGGCCCTGGCCAGCTTGCCTTGGTGAGAGCTGCAATTCTCTGGGCCAGCTCCGCCTCCACCTCTGGCAGCGTCTCTGCCTTGCGGATGGTCTGCTGCAGCTTCTGCTCTGCCACCTCCAGCAGCTCCTGTAGGTGTCGGGCCTTCTCCTCACACTAGTGGTGTGGAGCAGGGAAGTGATTCAAGAAGGAGCACTGGGCCTCCACCTCCACCCCAGCAGGAGCAGGGTCATGGTTCTTTACTGCCCAAGACGCCTGGTTTCCTCTTTCCCAAGGGAACCTCCATGCACTACCAAGGAATAGTCCCGTGATCATCTGGACAGTGTCACCCCCCACCTGGCGGTGTAGGGACTCCTTGTTGGCCAGCTCATTCTCCAGTTTGTCGTTGAGGTCATGGATGGACGTGGCCTCACGCTGAGCAGCCAAGTAGCGCTTTTCCAGTGTGGTGATTCGTTCTTCCATATCCTCCTTCTGTGCCAGAGCCTGGGTGGAAGCAGAGGGGACAAGAGAAAGGTTACCAGCCTTTCCCTGCCCCCTCCCACATCTTCACCTCCCCACCAACACCCATAATCTATACTCCCTTGTCAGGTTCTGGCCTTGACCCAGCCCTCCCGTCTCCCTCCCTGCCAAGTGTGAGTCTTACCCTCCCCAGCTGCTGCTTGGACCTCTGTCCACACCCTCCTGAGTGCCAACACCTGCACTCAGAAGGAAGCCGTTGCTGAGAGCAGGCCTGGGCCCTCACCCACCTCCCGGAGGTCCCGCTGATGCTTGCTGCTGAGCTCCTCAGACTTGATGAGGTCCCTGCGGGCCGTGCCCAGGTCCTCCTCAAGTTCCGCCACAGTTGCAGTCAGGGTGACCAGTCGCTCCCGGGCCTGGCTCAACTCAAAGTTTTGCTTCTCCAGGAGCCCCTGCAGCTCCTCTACCCGGCCCATGTCATCCTCCAAGGACAGTGAGGCATCAGTCAACCAGGGAGCCAGGGCATCTCACACCGCAGCCCGCCCCATCCCAGAGGGCTAGAGGAAGGAGCACATGCCCATAGATCCCACTTTGCCCTGACACTAGAGCCCACTTGCAGATATACCTTCCTTTCTCTGGGTCCAGGAGCTACTCCTGAGAGTGGACAAATACCCTTGCTCCCTGTATATTTATTGAAAACACATATCTAGTTTTACCTGATAGTTCAGCCTCTTTAACCCAGGAAGGGAAATGTTTGGGGAACAAAGGCTCAAAAAGAGGAGGAATCTAGTCTCGTGCTGACACACGAAGGTAGAAGGGCCCTGACAAGTCACGTGGATAAGCACGTTATATGCCTAACACAAATAAAAAAAAATTCTATGGATTCATTGAAGATAAGGGGGAAGAAGGTGGAAATATGACAGTAAGCCCCAAATTTAATTCAGTCAGTTACCCCACTAAACCCCAGTAGGCAGGGCCTCCATTCCCGCCTTAAGGAACGAAGGCCCCTAATTAACAACTCTGAGTACCTACCTTCCACAGGCGTTTCTGTCCCAATTCCACAGCCCCCTCCTCTTCTCCCACTCCATCTGGAACCCCCGCACCCTGCTGCAGGGCAGACACCTATAGGGCACAATCCCCAGGACCATGAGTCAAAGAGGACTCTGTACATGTTCCAGATCTCCTGGAAGGAAGTGCCCAGCCTAGCTTCAGCTACCAGAGTCCAGCCAGAGCCGGAACACAGAGGGGCAAACAGGGAAACCAGCTGGTCTTACTGGAATCTGCAGTGTGCAGATCTTGGTGGGCAACTTACCTGCTGGTGGGCTCCAGCCAGCTGCTCCTCCAAGGTAGTAACTCGCTCTAGTGCTGCCCGGAGCCTCTCTCGCACCTGCCCAGGGTAAAGGAAGACAGAGGAAGAAAAAGGGTCCTGACAGGACTCAGGCTGTCTGGCATGAGGGAAAGCTAAGGGCCAGCCAAGAGGCAAATGCCCAGAAAGGAACCTGGCAGAATTTGGATCTAGGCCAACGGCACGAGGAAGCCAGTTCTGAGGCTAGACCGCCGGGGAAGGAGCGAGGAGGTTCAGAGAAGACAGGCTGAACTGGGAATGGGGGAGTATAGGACAGGTGAGTACCTTCTCATCCAGGGCCTTGTGGTGCTCAAACAGGGACTTGAGGGCCTTCAGCACCTCCACCTCACTGGAGACCCCTGAAGGTGACTGGGCCTGGCGCTTTACCACTGTCATCCGCAATGACCGCTCATGGCGGGACACCAGGCACTCCAGATGTTCCAGAAGCAGCTGGAAGGGGCAGGAGAGGGCAGGAGGGAGGCTGTGAGCATGTATGCCCACGTGACCACTGAGTACAGCCAGACCACTGAAAAATTTCCATGTTGGTAAATCCTTCCCAATTAACACCCACTCCCAGGTTGGCTATCTTAGCCTCTTCCCAGAACCCCGACCCTTCTGTGACACAATAACTATAGGTTAGGAGCCCAGTACTGGGGGCTAATTGGTTTGTACGTGACTCCAGGACAGGAGGCAGGAAGAGGTCAGGATGGGGCCAGGGCTGTGCCTGGCCCAGGTCTTTGGTTTGGTCAGGATGTTCATGTGTGCATGTGCACGCGCACCCTAAGTCATCCCCACTTACCCGAGTGTTATTCCGTTCTGCTTTCAGCTCTGATATCTCTTCCTCCCGCTCCAGAAGCTGCTCCCGACACACGCTCAGCTCCCGGGTTAAGGTGGCAAATTCCTGAAAGCCCCCAGGGCTCCTCAGTGCTTGAGATTCAACCCCTAAGCTGTGTCCTGCACACCCAAGTACACAGTGGGCTCTTCTACCCTACACCTCACTTCCACCTGCCACCCCCTACACACACCAAATCCTCGTTTATCCCTACTTCAGGGCAGGAAGCCTGCAGCTAGAGTGAGCTTCCCCAAGGGATCCTCCTGCAGAATAAGGGTGGATTAGGGTCCCGGGGTACAGGACTACACACAGGAATGAGGACGCCCCTGAGTGTTCTGCAGTCATAATGTGACCTGAGTGCAATCTACCCTCACCCTGCCTTTCCAATTCTTCAGCAATCAGGTGACCATCTCCTTTAGAATTATGGAAGGGCCCGCTGGCCTAGTGAAGTCCACACAGAAGCTCACGGGTGTTAGAACAAGAAGGGGTGCTAAGCAGCTTCATCTGCGAGAGTCCTAAGGAACTCTCTTCCACCCCCTCTCCAGAACTTTATAGATGGCCAATAAAAACAAGTGGCTGAAAGGCCAGCCTATGTGGAAATGCAGACCTGCCCAACTGGCAGCCCCAAGGCATCAGCCCTGACTCCTTGAGATCCCTGCTCAATCAGGCCTACATTTGACACCTGATGGCAAGGCACTTAGCCTGACTTTACTCAGCACCCATGCACTAAGTGTCCCTCCCCACCCCTGGAGGGGACACAGTCACTACCAATCCCCCATACTTCTAGAGATCTTTCCAGCCCACACTCTTCCTTTAGAACAAGCAGCCAGGAGAATGTCTGACCCTGCAGCTCCAGACCCATCATATCCACCTACTTAATGACATCATATCACTCCCCAAATGTTCTCTTCCAAGTCTACGCATACTAAATGTGCATACTGAAGCCCCACGCTTACACTGCAGCCCCCTTTGCAACCAAGAACTCGAGACCACGGGAAGAACTCCCTTTGTCATTGCAGGTGAGGTCAGGCATTTCCACTCCCTGGAAGCTGAGCTTTACCCCTCAACTTACACAATACACCCACATAGTCATATTTTCACAAGCAGGCATACATGTACCTAAGAGAGGGCTTAAAGACATGCCCCCTCTATACCACAACACCATCACCAAAGGCTTTGCTCTCCCAGACCCTTGCCGCTCACTGGGGATCCATGAGAGAGGTATAAGCCCTGTCCCCATTAAGCTTCTAATGTAGGAGGTTGGGAAGACTTGCAATCAAATCTCAGCTCTGCTCCAGTTAGCCATGTGACCTCAAACACATGACCCAGCCTCTCTGAACCCCACCCTTATTTGTGAGACAGAGCAATAGTCCTCTTTCTAGGAACTGCTAGGAAAATTAAATGAGCCCACTTAGACAGAAAGCACATATCACAAGCCCATCGGAGGGAGAGATTTGTATCATGAATGTTGTGCTTAACCATCCTTTTGGGTCTCCTTGGCTTCCTCCCTATTTTCTACTAGTCGTCTAGTTTTTCCTGTGCCTCCTTTCTGTCTCTGGGCTCCTTTAGAACAGGGACCAGTTCATTTACCCCAGGCATGTTCAGGGCCTTGTGCACAGTGAGGAAGAGGCCCACCTGCCACCCCACCTCTTCATCAGGGCTCCATATTAATAAAGCACCCCAAGCCTCAACCCATCATGTCTGGGCCCAGGGTTGATAATCACCTACCACAGGCCCAACCCTGATTCTCCCCACACCTGGAGAAAGGGTCTGGAGCTAAAGCCTGAGCTCCCAAACCTAGCACCCCCATGATCTCAGGGGTGCCTATGCAATGCATCCAGTGCCTAGTTTCCAAACTCAGCGCTCTCCCAGGAAGGGGTGGAGAAGGCAGGATGTCCACGCAGTCTCTGTGAGCACTATGCCCACAGACAGACAAATCCTACCTGCCCTGGCCTGGGCCTGACTTCCGTAGAGTCCACACCTTCATTGATAAGCCAGTAGGATAATGCAGCTTCCCAATCGGTAGTGTGCATTTTGCCTGGAGTGCCCACCAACTGGGTGCTAAGTAGGAAACAACTCAGAGCCCCAGGGCCATGGGATGAAGTAGAATAAGGCAGAGAACAGTCTGCCTCAGGAGACACCTAGCCCTCCAGGGCTCCACTCCTCCCTCGGCTACTCAGCACCTGCATGGTTATGAGCAACTGATTAAATCTCCCCAACTTTCATCATTTGTAGAACAAGATCGTGGTGACAACAGCACCAACTTCATCACTGTGGGAATTTGCTGAGATAATTCCTACAGAATGCTTAGCCCACAGGAAACATACAATGAAGGATGACGCTGTCATAGCTTGGGGGCAGTGCTGTTAAGGAGCTTGAAGTGGGGTGACAAGAGGCTTGGCTTCTAGGTCTAGCTCTGCCTATAATTATCTATGTGAAGCCTCTTGTTTCTCTCTGTGCAGCAGGGAGGTGGGCTGGATGGTCTCTAAGGCTTCTCCCACCTCCACTTTCTGAGATCCCGGCTCCTGCCACCACCAAAAATAGAGCTCTCTTGTGAGTAGTCTGGAGAGAGGTTGCTTTTCAGTCTAGGGTGCCACCTACTGGTAGTCTGGGCTCACTGCAGTTGGCAACTACGGCTGAGGTTTCATGCATCAGTCTATTCATTCCTCCAGGCGAAGCCAATTCCAGGCAGAGGGACAGGCAGAGGGACTTGGGAGGGACAGGGAAAGGATTTATGTAGGAAGATGGAGAGTAGATGCTCTGTGAACTCCAATATCTGATATTCAAAAATATGCATGAATTTGAATGCCCAAAATTGCTGGATTCCAAGGGACAGGGAGAGCGAAAGTTTTATACTTACCTGGGGGAGGGCAGAGTTCAGGTGACGCTGGAGCTGGTCCCGTTCATGGAGGGCATCTTGGAGCCGGCTCTGTGTGGCTACCAAGGTTTCCTGGCTCTCTCGAAGCGACTCAAGCAACTTCTCTCGCTCATCCAGCATATTCACCATTAGCTGCTCAAAGTTGGCGTCGGCATCGGCGCCATGGGGTGGGCCCATAGGGTCCCCCTCGTTGATTGTGGGCATCACCTCACACATGGTGGGAGTGGGCAAGGCCTTCTCAGTGTCAGAGGGTGGGGGGGTTCACAGGATGGGCACCTGCAGGAGGACCCACTGCATGGGTTTCAGAGCAGGTAGCGTCAGACAAGTGGACAAGTCGTCAGGGGCTTCTTCCATGGCATCAGTTGCCCTTGCTCTGACAGAAAGCTGGGGCCTGCAGTGTCCCTGTGGAAGAGAGCCAGATGGCCTGGCCTAACCTCTCAGGACTAGGGCTGGGGCTGGATGCCCTGTGTCCCCAGAAAAGTGGGTGGTGGCATCCAAATGTGGCCATGACAGGCAGGGTGAGCAGGACTGGAAGGCAGCCCTTGTCTTAGACTGAGCACCAGAGCTTGGCAGAGTCCCAGCTGGGTCTAGCGACACCCATGGTTTCTGGAGGGCAGTGTGGTCTGTGGGAGAAGAAACTGTTGTGAGGACCAGCTGAAAGGAGGACGCATCCAAGGAAGGAGGAGGGCCCTGAGCCACAGCGGGGAAGGACAGGGAGATGCTGGCACATGCCCCCTATCAGGGATGACTGCTGGTGCCTCCCTAGTGCTCCTGCCTAGCCTCTGCGCCTGCAGCCCCTGCCCCTCCCCTTGGCTGTCAGAAGTGCAGCCAGTGGTTCCCCACCCACGTGCCGTGCTGGCCAAATATAGAAATGATTCAGTCAGCGGTAGGGGAGCAGCCGGCAAGCTGCCCAGAGTTCTCCTGAGACCTGAGGGTGGGAGGGAAGGAAGGGAGTCGCTACCTTCCCCCCTACAACCTTCTCTCCCATACTCAAGCCAAGGCAGGTACAGAAGGGGTTAAAGGTTAATGGGCAGGAGTTCTGCAGAAGTTGGACTCCTGGGGAGTCATGGGAAGCAAAGGCCACTGAAAAACATGGCTGAGGCCTTGGAGAGACACAGGCTGGGCGCTGGGGCAGGCACAAAGCCCTGGCCTGCTAGGATGCTCATAATTCAGGGAGAAAGCTGGCTCACCATTCACTGCTTCTGAGGTCAGCCATGGAGGACGCATGCTCACCTAGTGGATTCATGTCACCTCTGGGACAAAGGAATCTAGGTTCCACAAGGAGAGGGAGGTGCTTCCAGAACAAGACCTTGTGTGAGGCAACCTGCTCATGGCTGGGAATCTGCTCCCTGGCATAATTACCCATAACTGGCACTTCCAGAAGTCACCAGCCAGGCACCAGTAATGCCTAAGCCTGGCACAGGGAATTCCAACAGCCAGAGCAAACACAGGTAGAATGCTGAAGGCAGCGAGAAGCTGGGAATTTCTCTGTGACCATCAGCTTCTCATCTTCTGCCCACTGCTAGGCTGCCCACTTCATCAGTCCTCAGGAGAGCTCCCAGGAAGAGGTCTTCAGGTCTCTCACTGCGGGAGAGCTCTGAAGTTGTGTGAAGCTCCAGCACAGTAGTGGGTACCCTGGAGACCTCCATAAATGGTGCTTTCTTCCTTGTCCCTCCCCCTACCCTTTTCAGAGGCGTGGGGACAACCTCCTGTACTCCTCAATGAGTGAGGGTCAGGACCTAGTATGAGTGAGAGCTCAGACACAGGCCTCTGGCAGGGATGAGCCCCTCACAGGGGAAAGAGAGTCCTGATGATCTAGGCAGAAATGGGGGACAAGAAAGAAGGAAGCAAATAATGTGTAAGTTGGGGAAGTAGTTGGAAAATCCCAGAATTCACAGTCAAGCCAGCATTCACCATACACTCATACACACATATAGAAGTGGACATGAGAACATGGACCTAGGATAAACACACACCTTTTCCCAAACAGAAACTGGGCATGAACTCTGCCCATAGAGATCCTTCCCTGCCGTTGGACTAAGGGGAAAGTAGTGGTCTAGCAGCTCACATTTCCTCCCTTCCCCAGAGCAGTGGGAAGTGGAAGACAGACAACTGCTACCCTGATCAGAGCTGCCTTGGGGATGTTAATGACAGCATCTCCCACCCACTGTCCTGGAGCCCTTGACCCTGAACGCTCCAGGCTGAAAGACTCCAAGGCCCCACCCACCCTCTCAAAACTTATCAATAGCTGGGCCCAGGTTCATCCACTCATATCAAAAAGAACTGAAAGGAGAGATGGCTCAGAGGTTAAGGCACTTGCCTCCAGTGCCTAAGGCCCCCGGTTCAATTCCCCAGGACCCACATAAGCCAGACCTACAAGGTGGTGGCCCTGGTGCTCTCTCTCTCTCTCTCTCTCTCTCTCTCTCTCTCTCTCTCTCTCTCTCTCTCTCTCTCTCTCATCTCTCGGCTTGAAATGAATAAATAAAATATTAAAAAAAAAAGAACTGAAAGATCAAAAGAGGGGAGGGGGGCTGGAGAGATTGCTAAGTGGTTAGGACATTTGCCTGTAAAGCAGAAGGACCAGAGTTTAATTCCCCAGTACCCACGTAAAAGCCAGATGCACAAGGTGGCACATGTGTTAAGTTCGTCTGCAGTGGCTGGAGGTCCCAGTGCACCCATTCTCTCTCTCTTTCTCTCTCTCTCTCATAAATAAATGAAAATATAAGCCGGGCGTGGTGGTGCACGCCTTTAATCCCAGCACTGGGAGGCAGAGGTAGGAGAATCGCCATGAGTTCAAGGCCACCCTGAGACTACATAGTGAATTCCAGGTCAGCCTGGACTAGAATGAGACCCTACCTCGGAAAAAAAAAAAAAGATAAAAAAAGAGGGGAGGGTAGAGGAGAGTCCCTGGTGCAGAGTCAGTGTGGGCCTGAAGGTGGGGCTTAGTGATACAAGGCAATG